>VCJN01001108.1:0-90149 GCA_006384855.1 Tetraselmis striata | reverse complement strand
GTGCTGGCCTCCTTACTTGGTTAGCGGGCGACAGTCTCCATCTTGGAGACACCAAGGTCGTATGGATTGGTGGTGCAAAAGACAGCAATCTTTAGTGCTTTAAGAATATCAAAATTGATACAAGGTTATCGCCACGCTTACCACATGGCAGCATTATATCGCGCATATACTCATCATGGTCTGAGGTACACATTGTACTTGTACTAACCCGTAGTATGTCGAACTCATATAATTGCTGCACACGTCAGCCACTGTCTGCAGCATGGGGTGTGGGATGTCTGCGCTGATGAGGCCCGGTGTCCATGTGCGGTGGTGCGCGTAGAAAGCGTGGGCGCCGCCTGGTGGTGGAGACCTCCATTACGGTGCAGGCCATCGTGTCCAGCTGCGCGCGCCTGGGCAACCAGAAGGAGGACGAGATCTGGTGGAACCTGGACGGCAAGTGGCCGGGCAGCGGCTCAGGTGGGCGACGCGCCCCCTCAACGATTCTGCTGCCGCCTCTCATGTCTGCAAGGCCGCCTGCAAGTGGCCCTGTGCACGGAGCACCGGTTTAAGGTTTAGTGTTTTAGTTAGGTTTAAAACCTCAAGTCATAAAGTAAAATCTGTGCGGCGCATCGGATGCTAGCCCGCTCAACACCCCCCCCCCCCCCCCCCCCCCCCTTCCTCCTTTCCTATCACAGCCGACCCTCGTATTTATCGCGCTATGCTCCGCGGCGCGGCGCAGTACTTCAACACAACGCGCTAGTATGCCTAAATCACGATGATATGAGCACCACTACGACTGCCCTGTAGGAAAAACTCGGATGATTTCAGTACTTTATACTCGTCCTCCATCAGCGCGCGCTGCACGCATGAGCCGGCCGGTCAGCTGGTCATCGCCAGCCTGGCGCTTCCGCGCTGCACATGCGTACGATGTTTGACCGGCCTGCGATCAGCGAACAGTCGCGCGCCTGCTCGGCGCGCACGAGGTTTGGCCGTGCCTTGGGCAACAGCTAACAACAAGCGGGGCGTCACGCCGGTCAGGGGCGTCACAATAACCTTGCTGTTACAGCCCCTCCTCGCCCCGCGGCGGGCATCCTGCAGCTGCGGATCAGCGCTCGGCGCAGCTCACCATCAGCCCGCGCGAGGCGCCGTCCGCCCCCGTCGACCCCCCCCCCCTCCCCCCCCTCGCATCCCCTTGCACGTCATTTTGTACAGCGTGGCTGTCACATATCTGGCAGTAAGTATGTAAGGGCTAGTGCCTGGCGACGCGACGACGTGCCCGCGGCCCGCCGTAGGATATGGTACCCGTCGTATTACGGGTACCCAGTAACAATCCCTAATTGGGCGGCACCGGGAGCACTATTGGCAGCGGCCCATTAGTTATAAGAGCTACTTCGGTAGTCGCGGCACTCGCGTGAACTAATTATTGAATCGCATTCCCGCTTACATTTTCCTGTACGAGGGTTGGCTGTGATCGTGACCGCGCCATTATTTGCGCACCCAATTATTGCAATCGATGACATACTTTTCATTATGCTCCGAAACCATTTTGTGCGCCCCTCTGGTATAACTATCAGTTTCCTCACGACCAACAAACCGAGTCATTCCTATTCGCCGTAACCTGCACCAACGCGCCGGAGGACCTGTATATTTTCCTGCTGGCGCCTGTAGCCTTAAAACCTTCGTATCCGGTACACTAAGGAGGCAGTGAGGCAAAGCAACAATCCTGACAGGCTGATGCTCCGAAACCATGTCTGCAACAATTTGGCTCTGACACCCCCTCCTTTCCTATCGTGACCGCGCTGTTACTTGCATACCCAATTATTGCAATTGACAACATACTTTTTATAATGCTCCGTAACCATCATACGTGGCCCTCTGGCATAACTATCCGTTTCTGGGACGACCAACAGACTGACTCATCTCCGGCCTTTCGCGCTTGTCCTCCTACACCCTTTGCCGCAACCACAAGCAAAGCGCCGGACGACCTGTGTTTTCTGGCTGGCACCCGTGGCTTGCAATCTTTGTTTCTGACACACAGTGGGGGCAGAGAGGCAACGCAGTGATCTTGAAATTTTGATGCTCCGGAACCATGTCTGCCACAATCCGGCTCGACCCCCCTAACGTGTACTCCTGTGCTGCCGTAGCCTCAGGCGAGGTTCTGCTCAACTATGGCGTCAGCAACTGCGACCACCGCGGCGGCATCGCGAGCACGGACACCACGCCCGCCCCTGCCCCCGACGGCAGTGGCCGCGCCCTACACAAGCTGAACAGCGTGCCGCGCGGCCGCGGCAGCATGCCACCCAGCCGACTGTCCTCCATTCAGTCGCGCGCGCACCGGCTGTCGCGCAGCTTTGCCGTGACGGCCAACAACCGGATGTCCACGGCCTTTGGGTCCATGCTGGGCGGCCCGTTGCCGTTTGGGCTGCCGGAGGCGGTGGCGGCCAGCCAGGAGGTGCCCAAGGAGGGCGAGGAGCGCGGCCCGCTGGGATACTGCAAGGTGGGATGGCCGGCCCGCCGCCATGCTCCTACGGCGGCGCCCAACTACAGACCGGCGCACGCTGACGTGGCCCGTCCCCCCCCCCGTTCCGCCAGATTGTGCTGCACGGCCTGCGGCTCGCCGTCCCGCAGGAGCACATCTGCATCCTGCGCTGCTCCAACTACTGGGTGCGCACCAGCCCGGCGCGCACGCGCGAGGGCGGCTCCAGCTGGCGGGACGTGGTGGTGGTGCTGCCGCTGTGGCGGCCGTCAGAGCATGTGCGCCCCCCGCATCACCCCGGGCTTGCCCTCCCGCGATGCTGCACCGCCCGTGCCCATCCCGGAAGGGCGCACCCGCCGCGCCGAAGCCTTAAGCCAGCTCTCTTACCGCCAAGCAAGACGCCTGCTTTCGGTCATCTTCGGGATGCAGTCGTCTCTCTGCTTGGTCCTGCCGCCGTGCCATGCTCCCTGTCACCCATGCCGGACCACGGCATAAAACATGCAGTCGTGACCCGCCATGCCATGCCGTGCCGTGTCGTGTTGTGTCACGACATATCACGTCATGCCATATCACGTCATGCCATGCTTCGTGTTGTGTCATGTCATGTCATGTCATGTCATGTCATGTCATGTCATGTCATGTCATGTCATGTCATGTCATGATGTCATGTCATGTCATGTCATGTCATGTCATGTCATGACATGCTGTTCTGGCCATGTCATTCTGGCCATACCATGTCGCGTTTTGCTCCTGCGATCATGCGGTGCAACATTACGATGCGGCGTGGTGTGCTGTGGTGCGGTGTGGTGTCATATGGAGCTTTTCCACATTGTGTCTACGTCTGCGTCTATGATGCGTTGGAATGTGATTTGGTCGGGGAGCACGGACGGCACGCTTCCGCCCACCAGGGGAACAGGTGTTGTTGCTGCTCATGCGCCGGAATGCCCTGTTGCTGACGGTGGGAGGCGCTGACGCAGATTGTGCTGGCGGCGTTCTCCACCTCTGGCGGCCTGCGCTCCACCGTCAACATGATCGGGAAGCTGCGGTTCCGCATCTCCAGCTTGAGGGCAGGGCAGCAGGTGGAGCCCGCAACACCCCCTCCCCCCATCCCCCCACCCATTCTCTCTGCGCCCTGACGCGCATGCTTGCTTCCCCCTGTCCCACCCTGTGCAGCTGATGCATGGCAGGTTTCCGCTCTCCAGTGATGTTGGAGGCAAGCCCGGCTTTGCCGTCATGTCTGTGGAGGTGCGCATGCCTCCGTCCGGCTATGCCGCGCTGCCTGGGTTCAAGCTACTTGGCGCCTGATGCCTTGCTCCCCAAAGTGCGCCTCTGTCCCCGCAATCTCTGGCGCTGAGAGACAGCGTCTCTGTCCCCCCCCCCCCCCCCCCCTCATTTTCGCAGTGGACGTACACCAGCATCTCCTCCGTGCTGCAGAGCTACTTCAAGCCGACGCACCCGGACCCCATGTTCGAGCTGGGTATCCCCGCAATGGTCAAGGACATGGAGAAGGAGGTCAACCAGATCAGCATCGAGTGGCTCGACTCGTGCGCGCACCCGCCCATCCCGCTCGCGGTGAGGCCGCCGCCGCCTCAAGACCCCGCCCTTGCCCCGCCAGTAGCTCTGGCGCGTGCCGGTCGCCCCCTGGCTGCGCACTGCGCCTTTGCCGCATAAGCAAGTTTACCGGTGCCGAATCGCCTATAAGAACCCCCTAAATTATAGTATCATCCTCGGATCGGCCTTGCATTTGACCTATAAGAACACTCGCTGTGATCTAATAGGCCCGCTATGTGTTCGTCTAGATTTGACCTCTCCCTGATACGATCTTGCCTTATTATTCTGTATGAAGTAACTTGACAGTTGAATCAGCGATGCGTCGATTTTTCAGAAAATTTTAAAGGAACGGGTTCTATATCACTGGCCTACAGTTCCATGAATTGTATTGCCAGCGCTTTGAACTAGTACCAGCAGCGAGCGTTTGCATTGCCAGCGCTTTGAAATACCAGAGTTTTTTTTTCCATTACCATCAGCGAGTAGCGAGTACCAGTACTCATAGCCTCCCAACTGTGAGATCGTAATCGGACGGCTGTGTGATTAAGGACCGTGGGCGGGCGGGTGGGCGGGTGGATGGGCGGGTGGGTGGATTATAGTACTTAGTTGGACATTTCAGTAGATAAGCACTTTAGTCATGCACCTATTGGCCCGATCCGCTGCACTATACGGGTACCTGTACGACAATAAAGCTCACCGCCGAAAAATCGACGCTTTGCTGGATAATGGGGGAGATTCGTATTTGCACTGTTCCTATTTCCGACTCGGCACTCGTCCATGAGCAGCGGCTCAGGATGGACTTACGGCCGTCTGCGCACACGGCAGCGTCGATGCCTGGCATGCGTCGCCACTGGTTGTACATCTCTATTAAGCTCCGCGGATGAGAGTGGTAAATACCAGCCCAATGCGGGACTGCGGGAGCCCGTTGTGGGCGCAAGTATACTGAGCGTATCCATGCGCTCACGGCTGGATTTCGCTGATGAAAGAAGAGGCACACACCCCGCGCCGGAGGGGCGCTGACCTCTGGGGGTGACATGACGCCCCTGCCCCTCCCGCCCTCTGCGCGGCTGCCCTGGCCGACAGGTGACGAGCAAAGCCCTGGCCACCTCGCGCGACAACTTCGAGCTGAAGACGGCGCAGGCCAACGTGCGGCGCATCATGCACATCATCGGCAACATCAAGGTCCCCTCCCTGACATCACGCCATGTATATTATGCATGTGTTCGTGTGTACGCGTGTGTTACAATATGTGGCGTGCCCTTGTTCTCCGCCATCCACGGGCAACCATGCCAAAATGCCCTACCTAGTCAACACCAGGACCGAGCCAATGCGTTATTGCGTGTTTGGCAGGGTCCCTTCAAAGCCATGCCAGCAGTACACATTCAAGGACCCCCCTCTCTGTATTCCAATACATATACGGGTGACGCACCAATGAGAACCCATAGGATGAGCCCACCTTCGTCTTGGATGCCGCCTAGAAGAACATTCGCTATAGTTTCGTCTTTAGAAACTCAACCTCTACCAGGCAGGGCAGGTGCATATTCAGAGTGTTTGTATTGCCGTGTCGGCACCTGTAGGTATAAATAGAAGTTGAATAAATAGATAAATAGATATGTAGATAAGATATATATAGATATGAATAAAGACATACATAGATATATATATATAGAATAAAGATATATATCTATATATAGATATGAATAAAGAGATATATAGATATGTATGTATTATATCTCTTTATTCATATAGATAAGATACATAAGATATCGATATAAGTATAAGTATAAATATAAGCATATATACAACTGATACATATGTTTATCATTAATTCGGCCGTCCGGTGCGCGCTGGAGCATGTCCCCGGCCTCCTGTCAAGTGCGGCTAGTCTTCAGACGTCTCCGCCGCCGGTACCCTCCGTAACGGGCAGCATTGACGCGGCTCGCGGGCGGCATGCCGCGCCCCTCCTTCCCCAGGCGATCGCGGCGGCATGGGGGCGCCTGCAGCGCTGGGAGAACCAGCTGCACAGCGCGCTCGCGCTCATTGGCGTCGTGCTGTTTGTGTTTTACCCCGCGCTCGTGGTCGCTGGCGTCTGCCTGGGCATCGGCGTCACCAGGTGGGCGCCAGCCTGTTGCACCCCCCCCACCCCCCCCTGCCCCAAGCCTCTCCATCCATGCTCTCTTGCATGGATGCATTCTCTCCATCCCGACCCCCTTGCTTACTCGGTGACACTCTAGACGACCAGGCGCAACAGCCCCGCCAGTCTCGAGCGGGAATCCTCCACACCACGAGCCGCCCGATCCATCTCGCCCCTGTATCTGCGTATGCCGGGAGCTTCAGCGCCGCCGCACAGCCCCGGCTCCTGCTTTCTCTCTCAAGATGTTCCACCTTGCGGCGACTGGCTTTTCGGTACTAGGTCTTGCAAGGGAAAGCCAAAACCCTAAAAATACCACGACATAAAACTCTTACAGTAGTCGCCACTTTGAATCCCGCGGCGGGCAAGCGCTCCTCTCGCCCTTACCCCCCCCCCCCCCCCCCCCCCGCCCCGCCCCCCTCTCCCCCCCGCTTCCCCCAGCCGAGTGACCTGACTCGGCGGCTGCCGATGCCCCGCAGCATGAGCCAAAGCCGGGCGGACGCCAACGCCGCGCGCGCGGGCGGCGAGGCGGGCGAGGCGGGGGAGAGGGAGGCGGGCGAGGCGGCCGCCCGCGCGGCCGACAAGGAGGACGACAGCCCGCCCTCCATCCGCGAGAAGTACAACCGGCTGGTGCGGCGCCGCTGAGGGGGGGGGGGGGGGGGGCGGACTGACGGATCGCGCCATGCTGCTGCTGCCGGTTGCCTCGAAGGCACCGGCGCTTTGCGTCTCCATTGTCGCATTTGCTATAGTATCGACGGGCGTTCCTATAATACAGGTGCCAGCGCACCAAAAGAACCCTCATTTGAAGCGTTATATCGGGCTCGCATCCCACCTAGAAGAATAATCGCTATATTATAGTTTCGATTCTACAGTTGATAAGCGGAAATATTGTTCCGCTCTATGTAGTGTCCTTTACACCGCCTCGGCACCCGTCTTACCTTCACGTCAGCCTTTGCGATGCCACATACAGGTGCCGACCCGGCCATAAGAACCCATTTTCTTCTCTCAGAAATGGGGCGCTAGCGAATGTTTTTAGTTCTCGCAATGAATTCGTGATGTGTTGGTGTGAAATAAGGACATAGCGCGCTCTTATTTTTTTAGATTCTTTTAGCCGGGTCGGCACCTGTACTCGTTTTAATGACACCGAATGTGATGCATTCAAATGACAGCAATCTCGGTGTGTTGATGGGTCATTTGCGTCGGCGGAGGCATCGCCGGATTGCCTCTGCTGCGGCCGCTGCGTACGGGTGGTGATCATGTGCGTGAAGCACGGGGTATGTCATCACCCCTGTGTATCCGATGCGCACATGCGTCTGTTGAAATATGGGTGGCGGGTTGGAGCTGGCCGCCCAAGCTGCGGTCCGTACGGCGGCCTCGATGTCTCATGCGGCAGGCATCCCAGGCTATGCTCCAGTTGACGATCTGCTCTGCTCGGCTTTTTTTATACCATGCGTCTTTGCATCCGTCTAACGTTCCACTTCATAGCATAGCCTTCCACTTTTGAGATATCTATTTGATAAACATAAACATTTCTATTACAATGGTCAACATCTAAACGTAGCAGCTGTGCCATTATTTTTCTCTTGAAAAGATGCCTTGGAATCAACTTGGAATGATTTAGGTTGCGATAATACTTCTCGCATCAGTTTATGGCCAAGAATGCCACTGAGGCCTCCCCTGGCCGCAGCGTGTCCCGGCTCGGCCGCTGAGGTGGCTGCGGTGTGATGATGGCCGGGCGCAGATCGAGAACGCGCTGATGGTGCAGAACATCATGGACGACATCGCGTGCGGCGCGGAGCGGCTGCAGGTGCGCTCCCGCATACTCCGGCAGCGGGTGCCGCGGGCCGAGTCCCGGGCTGATGTACACGTATGTGTCCATGTTGCGCGTTGCGCGCCGACTATCGCCAAAGAAGCGCCATTCAGGGGCACTTCTTGTTGCGTGGCACTGCGATGCGTCAGTAGATACGGGGACGAATTGGGCATACACGGCGCCGTTCCTGCATGCAGCATTTGAACCATCCGCAATCAGACCTCGCCTGGAATCAATAGCCGCAACTGCCGCGAACGAGTGATTTGTCGCTGGGCACAGTGGCGTTCGTATCTATGGCCTATTTGGTGGTATCTTGGGCGGTATCAGCTAGCGGTCACCGCGGGTGTCCCATTAGCAGACCTCCCTGGATGTCGGCCAGCTGAGCAATGTGCATCGGCTCCCTGCGGCTCGGCGTTTGACAGCATGTGAATCGAATGTGAATTTACGGCTCGCATGAATCCACAATGGCCTGAATTCACAATTAAATTCAGGCCATGGTGAATTTACGTCTGTACTGAATTCACGATCCGTTCATGATGCCCCGCTCAGCTGCCGCCATCTGACGCGACCCCCCCCCCCCCCCCCCCCCCCCTCGCAGTCTCTGACCAACTGGCACGATCCCACCTCCACGCTTCTGGTCTGCACCCTCCTCTTCGCCGCGGCCCCGCTGCTGTGCCTCCTCGGCCTGCGCGTCGTGGCGCTCTTCGGCCTCGCGTGGCAGCTGCGCCCGCCACGCTTGCGCGACCCGCGCACGCCGCCGCCGGTGGTGTTCTTCTCGCACCTGCCCACGGTGGGCCACTCGCTGGCCGCCGCCGACGTGCAGCCCGCCGCCGCGTAGCGCCCGCCAAGCTGGGGGTCGATCCTCAGGCAGGGGAAGCGGGCCCATCGGGGCAGCACCGTCAACCACACCATCGTGTCACCCCTTCACCGATGCTCAGCCCCACGGCGGCCAGTTTGCGGTGCGGCAAGCGGCCGAGGAACCGTCGGAAAGTGGCGGAGAAGGATGGGCGCCCGGCGCTCACACTGATAATGTCATCGGACAGCCGCGGGAGCACCGCGGCACCGAGCAGCAAATGCCATCCGCTTGGCGCCGGATGTGGTGAACACCGTGGGGCGGTCGTCGATATCATACCGCGACTTCACATGTCGATGCCATTGTAACATTTTATCGCTCTTGTACAGGCAGTCAGTTGGTGTTGCGCATGTCCTATCAAGATTTTACGCCTGATCAAACGACGCCTGACTCGGGCCGCAAAAGTGCGGAACCTCTGGGCACCGAAGCATCCGGGTGCTCAACCTCGTTTTGACTTCCCTTTTCCTTTCGATTTTACTTTTCCTGATTTTTTTGACTATGTCTGCTGCTCTACTCATACACACAGCTATATAATACAATTCATCAACCTTTTGTCATCTCAAAGCCAAGTTCAGGCTGCCCAGTCAAGCCACTCGGAAAGCCTCGAAACTGCAAATATGGAGGGGAGGGAGCCATGCCGTGCAGTCCTGCAGCGCCAGTGCCCGACCGGACGCTTTTGAAGCTTGGACGAGCAGCGGGAGAACCCCTCTCTGTGCGAGTGGATGACCCACCCCTCCATAGTTCACTGCGGAAGTATAGTCGTCAGAACCGTGGTCCGCGCAGTGCGGCCGGCCGGAGTTTCCAAGTACCTCGTACACGATACTCGTATACAAGAGCTTGTCGCACCCGGCGAGTACTCCATCAGCGGAGTGGCCATGGCGGTACCAATACGGAGGTGGAGGCCTTTGCGGAGGCGGTGGATGCCACCATCCTCGCGGCGGTCGAACGGGTCTCTTTTGATCCCTCCACGTACGGCACCGACTCCAATCCGGTGGTCACCGACTTCTTGGCGGAGCTTTTGCACGACTCCGACCCCATGGCAGCGGAGGCGGCTACCTTGAGCGAGGATGCAGTGGCCAGGGCGCGCAGCAGGCTTCACCTCCCCACTCGGTTGAAGGGATCTGGCATCCGCCGCATGGCTACCGTTCGTGATGCCGCTTTCACCGGCTGCATGAATGCCATCCTCCCAAGGTGCCTGACTAGGAACTCCGGCACCAACACCCCCACCCCTGGTTTCTTCGACCCACAGCTTGGGTCCGTACTTGGCCGAGGCAGCTTCAACGCAACTTCTTCCGCCCGCCAGTATGACCACTTCCTCAACGATGCTCATCGGTCGGACAGCTACGCCGCGGAGATGCGCGAGGCGTGGGACCACCTCCAAGCAGGTACTGCAGGCCATCTCAGCGACGCAGATGCGCGCCAGATAGAGCGGGAGGTGGAGGCTGAGTCGGGCTCGCAAAAGGAACCGACCGCATTTCTAGACCACGCCAACAATTCTCGGCTTCGAAATGAGGTGTGTGCTCTCCCTGCCACATGTAGGGAACGGATCTTGTTCAACCAGCTCGACGCGGCGTCAGGCATGTGGACAGTGGCCATCCCCACCGCGCGGACAGCCATGACTCCGCATGAGCTGCGGGAGGTCGCTGCCGGGTACTTCCTTCTGCCTAGCCCGTGCTTGGCCCCGGTGGTTGGGAGCTAGATCATTCTGCCCTCGACGGAGCACAACCCCGTCACTGTTGACCTATACGGCGACGCGCTCATGAACCTCCCGGCGCCTGGAGACGCTCACTGGCGTGTACAGCACGACGCTATCGCAGATGCCTTCCGCGATCACTGTGTTCACGACCTAGGTATCAAGGTACGGCGGGAGGTGGATGACTTGTTTCAGCAGGCAGTGCCTCTCGGCAACACCGTACCCATGGATGAACTCAAGGACCTAGTGCCGGACGCAGAGCTCTCCCTTCCGGCGTTCAACGTCGTGACCGGGAGCTATGATCCCCGGAGCTTGAAGTCCACGCAGCTGGAGTTCAAGACTATGCGGTACGGGGTCAAGTACACTGCAGTGCCCCGGGCCACGGCTGTGGATCGGTTTGAGCGCTCCCTGTTGGGCGACATACAACGGGGGTTGGCTGCGCGGGATGCGGCGTGGCACAACACGGAGCCCGGACAGAAGGGTCCTCGACATCATGTCGGACATGTCGGAGTACACGGGCATGGTCTTCGGCACAGTGGGTGAGGTGAGCAAGGGGGTGCGCTGCACAGTGCGTGGTATCGCATGCTTGGCTGCGGATCGGGGTGCCCTCTCATCGCGGGGCACTCGGTGCACCACCCGGACTCACCAGGAGGCCTTGCTCGCAAGAGATTTCCTCGGGGTCCTGAGCTTGGTGGCCGCTCGAGAGCGCGCTCGCTGCCTCATCAGACGGCGCGGATTCGTCTGCCATCCCGTTGCTGAAGCTGCACAGCACGTCCGGGGATCACCCACACACACACGTGCACGCGTGGCCCGGACTCTGAACCGTGTAGGTGCGCATCACTCATCCATCCCGCCTTATGCGGGATGCGGGCCGCTTTTAGGCGGCTTGCTGTGTTGATTTTCTAATTATGGGGAACTGCCCTTTTTGTAATTCACACCAGTACGGAGGTTGCTGCGGCGGGTATAGCCGATCCGAAGTGAGCCCCCGGGCGCAGGCGGACGGGGGCTCCTGCGGCCAGAGCGGTGAGGCGCGGCCGTGGAGGATAGGGAGACACTCTCACGCGGGCGCGCCACCAAGACGCGGATAGGAGGACACTCGGCGGCCCGATGGTGAGGCTGGCGGCTGACATGGCTTCCGCGTGCTGTGGGAAGGGGAGGGGGGAGGCAGTTTTCCGTTGCACGGTGGCATTCGCAGCCTTTGGTGAAAGTGTGAACGTCGATGTCACGCCGGCCGGCAGCTTCATATTAGTTTCGGCCGGCATGCTTGACTTACGGGCGGCAGCTGCTGATAGGGGGGAGGTAGACTGGCCGGGTTGGTATGCGGCTTGCAAATACTAAGCACAAGGAACACCTGGTCGGAGCGGCATAGGGTATATAATCAAGCACCCATTTCACGAGCTAAGCATGCATATATATACCAGTTGCCTGCCCGTGGACGCAGGCAGCCAAAGTCATATCAATAAACATTGATGAAGATGGGGTACATCCTTTTATACACAGTACCATTTAATTGGGTTTGCGGGTCTCAAAGACAATGGACTGTTTTGCAGTAGTGAGTCGGAATATCCGTGTGGTACATGTGCTGTATTCTTATGTATCTCAAAATAGTGTTCATCTCTTGGCCGGGAAGGGGGGGGGGGGGGGGGGGGACTTCAAGAACGATGATATGCCGCCACCACAGAGGGGTTCCTGTGTATCAGCCAGCAAAGAGAAGACCCGGGGGCGGAAAAAAAATCGGCCAGCAACAGCCGTCCGTGAGGAACTAACGTGCGGTGAAATTCGACATTTTTTTCCAAATTTGTTCCTGGGCAAACCAACAGGCTAGCTGCCTTATACGGCCCGGCTGACTAAAGAACCCGCATATACCAGGTAGGGTCCCCTAATTAAACAGCTATAGCTAGGTATTAGACAGAAATAGGCGCGCAGTAGCCCGCGGACCGCTGAAGGCCCTGGTATTCTACGGGGCGTAGCACCCATATTTTCTTTTTCAATGTGCTGGAACCCCCCCGACCAAGCCCTGCCCTTACCCTACAATTGGATACAGTCCGCGGGGCGCAATATCGACCTGGTTTGCACCTTTGCACCGGAATTTCGTTCCGTATTCGCGGTACATTCTGAACCATCCCTCCGTTTCAACAGGTTGTCCCTCGCCGCGTGCGGTGGGGGCTTCCACGCCGCCATCCATCCTTAGACGCCCTGTGCGTGTCCGGCACTGCGCCGTCTAGCCGCCCTGGGTGACGGCATGGCAGTGCACCTAGCAGATGAGGGGGAAGGTCCGCAGGACAGTACGAGAGCATGCGCACATGGCGTGAAGTCATGCTCATGGCGACGGCGATGGCGATGGCGATGGCGGTCCGCGGTCGGGGTGTGTGTGATTTGGGGAGGGAGGGGGGGGGGGGGGGGGGTCAAGCTCCCGGGGGCGATGGGGCTGTATTGTGCTGGCTGGCTGGCTGGGCGGATGCGCTTCAGAGACCGGCCGGCATCCATGGGCGTCATGGCCGCAGCTCCCCGCTCGCTACATGGGAGGGGCGCACCTCGACCGACCGCGCATGCTCGGAGCCTGCGGCCGGTGTCCTGCCCAGCCCGGCCCGTCCCGGCCGCGACGCAGCGCCCGGAGCCGTGTGTGCGGAGGCGTGCATGCTGGACGGGCGCGGGCGGGTCGCGATGTCCGCCAGGTGCCCACGTAGCGATGGCAGCGGCCTCCGGGGGAGGGCCGTGGGGCGTTCGAGGGCGACCACACCCTGGTGGTGGCCTTGGCTCGCGCTGCCGGCAGCTGGCGCGTGCGGTATCGTTACACTGCCTGACGCCTCGGTGGCAGCTGACTCGGGGTGCGTGCCGGCCCGGAGGGGTCCCTGGCTGGCGGGCATGTGGCACGGACCGGGGCGACATCTCCGTGTACACCGGACCGGGTGGAGCGATGGGTGGGGCGATGGTGGAGGGGCCTTTGGGGACATGCAGTGGGTTCCTCAAGCCCTACCCCCCCCCCCCCCCCCCCGCCCCACTTCCTCACTCAGGGCTAAGCTAGGCTAGGCTGGGCTAGGGCTGGCCGGCGGATTCCTTGGGCCCCGGTCCGAAAAGAACACACTGCGAGCTGGAGCCAGGCCGGCAGGATGGCGGCAGGCCCCGCTGGCGGGCCTCAGCAGTCGAGGTAGTTGGAGGCCATGAGCAGCTGCAGCGCAATCTCGGGCGCCACCTTGAACTCGGGGATGCTGGCGCTGGTGGAGTTCTGGTGCTGCAGCTTGTAGTAAAAGTACTGGCACACCTTCTCCAGGATGGGCGTCGTGATCTCCGGGAAGCGCACCTCCCCCAGCTCCGTCTCCGTGAAGCTGCCCTGGCTGCTCAGCATGTTCTTGATGGTGTTGCTCACGCACGCCGCCTCGTAGTCCACGATGAACTCGAACCCCTCCGCGCTGATCAGCTTCACCGTCTCCTTGGGCATCGTGCCTAGGCAGCGGCCGGCGGGCAAAGGCATCTCCTGCTGAGCTCACGCAGACTGATGTAGCGATAGGCTCGGGAAGGAACGGGCGCGCGCCCGGGGGAGGGGGGGGGCGGGGGGGGGGGAGGGGGGCCGCCCGGCCAAATGGGCAGCGCTTCCGCTCGCCAGCCGGGTACCGTGGCCAGCATCAGCGAGTGCGAGTGGTCGCACAGGCCCGCCTGCCTGCTTCCCTGTCACGGCCCGGCTCACCTGCTGCGTCTAGCTCGGCTCCCGCGCTGCGCTGGCGAAGCGGTGCGGTGCTCGGGCGGCCGGGGGGGGGGGGGGGGGGGGGGGGGGCGCTCGCGTTGCTGGCGGAACTGTGGAGCTTAGATATGTGCAGGGGTGAGAAGATGGTCGCGCCTCAGGGATGATGTCGCTGGGAAAGCAAGCGCGTGGGCTGCAGGGTGAGAGCAGGCTGTGGGAAGTGGTGAGTGCGGTCGAGCGTCTGCTTGCGCGCGCGTCTGGATGAGCATGGGCGCCCGTAGTATCCCGGAGGATCACGCCGCGACATGCACATGAGCAGCGGCGAGATCGTTTGCCGCGCGCGTCGTCGCAGCTCAGCAGCAGCGCGCAGGCGGCGATGGCGACACAGTATTAGATGTACATCCCCACGCGGACAATACAGGGTATATGTACATCCGCGTCGCACGCGGATAATACGCAGCTATGAATCCAGGTACTAGCAGTACGCCGTTCTTCGGCGGAGGAAAAGGTTCCAGTAGGCCGCGCGCGCGTGGGAGCAGGTACCGGTACGCGGGGAATACGCGCGCGCCGAGTCGCACGAGTAGCTGTAGCAGCAGCAGCATAGCGAGCGAGCTGCTGGCCACTTGCGAGAATGACTCCAACTGCACTGTGGTGTTGGAGCCCCCGAGCAAGCTGGAGCGATGTCGTTGGAAACGGTGGTGACTATATTGCGCCGCCCGGAGTATACTACTACTAGAATCATTGCGATACATACATATATAAAACTTTATATATTAGGACAGTGAGACCACGGGCGACCTTTGCAATGGCATCTTGCATTATTGTTCGAGCGCTCCTTGGCATTGTTATGATTCGTATTTATCGGTTTGCTGCTGCTAGTTGCTGTCTTTGCTGAAGCCTCGCAGCGCGCGTATGGTGTGCCTGTCATTCCAATGCGACGGCGCACGCCAAAAGTGACGCCCAACGGTGTGAGATTTTAGACCAGAAAGTGAAGCTCCGACGCTGCTTTCGGTCTGGGTTCTGGGGTTGAAAGCGGGTGAAAATGGCCCGAAACTATATTTAGTGCATGAACTGCCCAAGGACTCTTGCATGTCGTAAGGTATGCGAAGCAATGCGGGGGTGCGCCGGTTTGTCATGTGATTGCAAATCCAAGCAATCCAATATGGACCATCATGACATGGCACTGAACCACCCCTGATGCGTCATGGCTTCTAGTTAGCGTGCTCTACCAAGTATATACATGACGCATGACATGTGTCGTCTGGTCAGGAACCTAGATATTTACAGCAGCAGACACTCGGTCTGTGGGAGAGCACACCACACCGCCCATGCAGCATGTTCTCCAAACGATCTGGATGATAGCTAGTTTTTGAGTGTCAGAAAAGATCAACGCTGACAATCTGTACATGCTGACACCATGAATTTGCGTGAGACAACTCTACACTACCATTGCAACTCCTTGCCTGTCGTTACTCGGCTCTCTATTACGACTACATATTCACTTGGCTACTACTAGCTCCGGCAGCCTGTACAATGTCACATTGACCCGTGACTGAGTAGACACTGCCACTGACACTGCCGGCGACAGTGTGCGCCCGGCGTCAAGAGGGCTGCCCGATCAGCTGGAAAGTTTGAGTCTTCAGGCCGTCCCTGATGCATAGACACCACACCTGCGCCATGCTTCCTTGTCCGCATGACCAGTCCGCAGCGTGCACATCTTGCAATATTGGTTTCAGAAAGAAGTAAGTGTCGATTCCTGGCATTGAAACAGTCCCTGAAGTCCTGCGGCCATTCTGTAAGGGATGAGGGAGCAGGCGCGTCAGAGGCAGTGCTGGGTCAGACTGTTAATATCGTGTGAAGCTGTCAGGCGACAGTCCACGATGGCGAATGCGCATCAGGCGGCAGCGACAACATTTATTCAGCATTTCTTGCAGCAGTCTGTTGTGTCGAGGGAGGATGTGCGCCATTGCAGGCCCAATAAAACCCCAGTGGCCGGCAAGGAGGGTGCAACAGCATTTACCAACTCTCAGTAGCTACGTCCATAGTAGTAGCTGCCGCTTGGGTAGCGATAGTAGCCACGGCGAGTGTATCCCCTGTAGCTTCGGCCATAGCGCCTGCCGTAGTATCCACGCCCATACCTGACAGGATAAGCAGTGGTGGCATTAGCAAGTCAGGATTATTTGCAATGATCAAGGTCTGCTGTGCACCAGGTCGGCATGTACGTGCATGCCAGGATTTGCCACCTATCAATCAGGCCAAGCACTATTCCTTAGAATGCCTTGTCGTGCTTGTTACGGCCAGCGCCAGGCACTGATATTTAAAGTATGCATGAATCACCATGCTGGGCAGAAATGTGCCCAATTTCAATCTCCACTCTCAGTACTATGCTGGTAGGTATGTTATGTATGTTATGCTTTTCACTTTGAGAATTCCAAAGAAACCAAATAGCAAGCAATGTGCTCCCTTAATCATTGAATTCACAGAATATCGGTTTAGTTGAACATTTTAAACATTTATAAGTATATGCCGTGTCACGAGTTACCTGCGACCGTATCCATAGCCACGGCCATAGCCACTGTAGCCACGGCCATAGCCACTGTAGCCACGGCCATAGCCACGGCCATAACTGCTGCTGCGTCCGTAGCCGCCGCCATAGCTGCGACTGTACAAGAGAAGCTTGCGAAGCCCGTCGAAGTCGCTTGCTTCTCCGACAAGATCGCCGACCTGCGCGGCGAGCCCAAAAGCATTAATTTTGTGTTGAAAGTCAAATGAGGTATATCCCGCCTATCGTCGCTTGCTGATCCCGTAAGATGTCGAATGGCCGCCGTTTCAACCCAATCTACGTTGACCCCATAGCCGTGTATCGACGACAGAGACGCACTAAAGATGAACGCAGCGCAAACAATCGGTATCGCTGATCAACTCTTTACCAAGAACTGCGACGCAGCGGATTGCAAATGTACATACGTGTACCATGAACAAAAATGACGGAATTTGAAAGTGGCATTTTAAACATTGTGTTTCGACGTTAACGTTACCCACATAGGTACCCGGGGGCGCTACTGCTGCTTGCTCGCGCTGATAAGCACAGGGTTTATTATTGTAGACTCCAGCGGCCCTATATATAGCGAGATCGGGTACCACGGCGACACGACATTTGCCAGGCATAGCGCCCCAATAATAATGATGTGGCAGCTGCTTGCAGTTGGCTGGAATGGAGATATGCAACTGATCGATGAAACGATATTCCTATTACTACATAGTATTTTGAATATGAAGAATTTTCAGGATTTCAATCCAGCACGACATGGTCGTACGACCTTTCGCACGCAACCCCATCGTCCGTTCACAAGGAAAGCGCAACCTCGATCGGTCGTCTAGCAAACAGCATTATCGCAGGCATGTTAGTTTCATGCGCTTATGCATTGAAGACTTCGAATCTCAGCCCTGGCGGCATGAAGGCTTAATCCGCAGACCAAAAGCATAGTGTAGGTCATGATTCCTCGGGAGCGATTTCGGTATCTTAAAAAGTGTCATGCTGCACACCTTGAAAAGTTGGGTATCGCCGACATATAGAGAATTGCCAAATCCAGCCGCCGACTTGCCGCTCATTCCGACACCAGCCGACTCAACGGACAGGACCTCCATCGTAAGCGCTGTCAAGGCGCTGACTGCAGCGAACAGTGCCATAGTCTTGAGAGCCATCATCTTGACCGGCGGCAGCGGATGTGGCCCACGTCGCTGCGATTCTAGCCAAGCAGGGATTTTTATCGCTGTGACAGTGTAGGCTTTCCAAAGCAGCTTTGCTGCCCGCGTCACGACGATGTATAGGAAGACAACGGGACCGAGGCAGCTGCTGGGGCAGATACAAGACGGGGCAGCAGACCGTTTCTGTGGGCGACCAACACGACCGATTACTACATTATAAATAACTTGTTGCAAAGTAGCAGACCATAATAGCTTGCCACACGTTGCGACGCGATTGCGCTCCCCTTGCCGTGTCGCTGGCGACGACGCTTGCAGCGAGGCTCGAAGAAAACAGTAGTGTTACTCCTGCTGTACGGACGCACAGAACCAGCCGTGCCTCGTCGTCGTGCATCTGACAAGTGGCAGCAGGCGACGGCCGCCGCGCGCCAACAGCCCAGGTCACTGTGTACTCCTTTCGGACTGTCCAAAGATTATGCGTCAAGAATGTGGCGCGAGTAGACATATTCGAGAATTAACATAACATAGGAGTTGTTTTTAGAGTTCTTTCAAATCATACG
This sequence comes from Tetraselmis striata, assembly GCA_006384855.1. Classification (NCBI taxonomy): domain Eukaryota; kingdom Viridiplantae; phylum Chlorophyta; class Chlorodendrophyceae; order Chlorodendrales; family Chlorodendraceae; genus Tetraselmis; species Tetraselmis striata. The sequence goes on along the minus strand of VCJN01001108.1, from coordinate 71,712 downwards.
CGCGTGAACACTGCTCGTACTACTGCCACCTGCTCTCGGTGCGTGGGTGCCTCGGAGGAATTTATACTGCACTGTTTTTTTCTTTTTAGACAATTCAGCAATCCTAACAGTATATCACTGAATGCGCTGACCGGGTGCAGTGTTTCAAGCATCAGTATTTCTGAATTGAATTTCTGAATTTATGTAAAGTCAGACTGCAACAAAGTTGAAAATGACATACCACCTAGTTTGCAGTAGGACATTATGTAAGCACTGTTGGACCGAGCTTCTGCTTAGAGCATGGATCATGCGCTCTCGTTCGGACACATGTCAGAATGATTGCAATGGACATGAAATTGCAAGGGGGTAAAAAATGCCATCAATGCCCTGCCTTGCGAAAGTACAAACACATGTCACAATGACAATGTCATTTACAAATGTGAATTTGTGGTGCATTCTAGCAAGCTGCAACTCACTGTTGTGATCATAGATCTTACTATTATTACAGGTCAAACTGGCAACTACCGCAGTGCTAGGATGCAGCGAGGGCTGCTTCTATTCTCAAACCCTTTTGCATATCATTCATTGATGCATGTCATTGGGCTAGACGGGGGGGGGGGGGGGGGATCCGGCATGATGCTGTGCGTAGCATTCTGACCGCACACGCCACAATGCCAGCACCTTGCGCATTGGGTCGAATGCTGCGGCGTGTTCTTGGATCATTCTTCCGCCTGGACATTTTCTGGTGGCGGTCACATTTCTGCCATGCAACATTGCAGGCACGACGATAGTTAGTTCAGCCTACGCTTACTTTGAACTTGCATAACATGGTTCTGAGCAAATATCTAGCTGCAGAATTTGCATAGCTTGAGTGAAGCAATGTCAAACCAGAGCGAAGCATCTCGGATAATGCACATGTGAACAGGTAGTCGTGGATTGAAACTTTGGGCGCCCAGAGGAATTATTATCATTATCATCGTTATTGATTACGAGCAGCAAGTCATGAATTTAAACTGACAGTTTGAACCTCACAGGGCTGCAAGAGTTGTGCTTGCATGCGGATACCTCCAGCTCAGTCTCAGTAGGAACCACGCCCATAGTAGTAGCCCCCTCTTGGGTATCGGTAGTAGCCACGGCGGTATCCATAGTAGCCACGGCGGTACCCGTAGTAGCCACGGCGGCCGTATCTTCCACGACCATACCTGGCATCATGGTGAACAAAAACAGCAGGCATGCGTCAGTACGATTAAGGAAATCTCAAGTCAGAATTTGCTGAAACAATGGCTTGATACTGAACAAGTGTAATTACCATGACGCATTATTGCAATTATGTAAGAAGGATTGGGGGGTCTTGATGAGATTTATGTTCGAAATCAGCATTCAATGCAAGTGCTTGCTACCACACAGGAACTCATGCATAATCCCATGTACAACCCGGTGTAATAGCCCTCCATCTCTCAATGCTCAAGATGTCCCGCTCTCGATCCCTAGCTCTCGCTCTCTCTCGACTCTCTCACTCTGGATGTCCTTCTGTCTACGTATGCATGTAGATATCTCATGCCACGGTAATGGCGTACTTTGACGCATGCCATTAGAGTTGAATGCTGGTGTCCAGACAACATACATTCAACACAAAGCTAGCCACATGTTGGGACGATTCGTCCTTAGCTTTTTTAACTCTCTGAAGAGCATGGCGTCTTCGCTGTGGGCTGCCGTGTGGTAGCTGCATATGCACCTGCGGCGATAGCCGTAGTAGCGACGACGACGGTAACCGTGGCCATCGTCATCGTCGTCATCGTCGTCAGAGCGCCCACCATACGCATATCCACCGTATCCGCCGCCATATAGCAAGAGCTTTCGACTGCGGTCATCAGCGTGATGGTGCTCTCCAGCTGTCGTGACCACACTGGCAGCTGCAACGGTGGCATTCTGACCGTAGCAGTCCTGCGAGAACTAGCCGATGATGAGATGAAGTCCTAAGTTCGCAGATCATGGCACCTGACTGCCATGAATCGGTGCTCATCATAGGCTTCCGATGATGACGTAGCTTAGCATTCACTTTTGCAAATTGTGTGGAAATAATACATGGCTGAATACTGCATAATGGTCACGCATGTACCTTGGATAAAGTGTCAGCGATACCGCCATGGAGGGCAGCATAGTTGATATTGTCACCGGGCAGCTTGAATGACGGCCCTCAGCTTGATCTTCCTGCTCGAGCCCAACTGTCTCGACAGCGAGTACCTCCGCTGCCGTTATTGTCAGCGCGCATAGTGCTGCAAACGTCGCCGCAGCAGCATTGATCTTCGCCATAGTCTTGGTGGTAGATACTGCCGTAGCAGTATCGCACGAGCCGCCCTGACAAGGCGATAATACTTGTTACCTGTCGACACGGCAATCGGAGATGCACCGCAGGCGGTGTCAGCTTGCTGCGAACAATAAGCTCCGTTCGGCAGCAGGGTGATGAGGAACAATAAACTACCGCGACTCAAGAGTAGGAGTTCCAGGGCAACCGCCGCCCAACCAGGCGGCCAATAGCCAAAGACTTCGACCGTGTCCCTTCTTGTAGCCCGAGGCTAATAATATGTATCATGGCCATCAAAGGCTTAAGGAGCGCGGTACAGCGCGACGATTTCAGAGTGTTATTTCGCTACCAATAATATTCGTGTCAACCGATATGATATGTACAGCTATCATGTGTCCGACAAATGGCACCTAGTAGCCTAGGAGCCGCCAGTAGCCGCCTAGGAGCTGCCACTGTCAGGAGCGCAGGCAGTTAACAAGTGGCAGCAGGCAGGTCGCTTGTGTTGCCCCGGTTCCATACATAAAACAGCCTCAGCGACTGGGTTACAATTTTGTCGGGGAATGGATGCTGGAGTCGGAGATGGAACTGGTTTCAGATCGGCCCGTCCCCTATATATCACTTACATGAGCTAGCAGCAGAAGGCGATATCCCCTATATATCCAACGTACTATTACTGGTATGTATCAGCTATACGGGTAGCGCGAAAGTTATAAATATACATTAGAAGTACATTTATATGTAGTATGAGTTGCTAACAATATTTATACTGTATATGAGCATATATGCGATGACAAGAGTATATGTTATACTCCGGAAATAAGTTGAGGGCGGATATGCTGTAGTACAGGCAATGAGCCAAAATATATCATTATCTACAGATGTGTAGTTATCATTCCATGCTGACTAGGGGCAGCAATTGATCGGTAAATGCATTCATCAAGACACGATATCAAAATAGCTTCATGCTATATTAGCTCTGTAGGTACGCATTACTTAGGATTACCCGTGGCCAATAGAATCCCTTATGAAACTGACGACCCAAAACGCGGCACCTGTATAGATACGATGTCGTCGTAATTACGAATTTATAAATTCTCGCTAATTATTGAACCATGTTCATATTCATATTTGGTTCTTGGCAGCTTGGCGACTTCGTGCTCCTCCTTGGTTCTTGGCTCCCTGGCCTCCTGCTCGACCTTGATTTCAGGCTTATGTCTCTCTTTTGCTGGCAACCTTTCATAGTTGCTGAGTTGTGTTTGTAGTGCGAATTTGTGAAAGCCCTGATGTAATAAAAAATGATCATGAAAGGTATTCGTTGTTTATCTATACAGTAATATAGTTACCCCTGGTACTACCGCCCGCGTGTGACGACTACATCTCGAGACAACATCATCGTCATTACTCATAATGCCGCACACCGTGCGCTCCGGCCAACTGTAATGCGCTATAGCGACTATACATACAACTACACAGGCGGATGCTGTAGATAAAAATAAAAGTGCCAGCAGCAAATAATGATATGTATAATACATAATAAGCTATATATATTATATAATCCTACCATATTAATTACGAGGTGAGTCTGTGAGTCTGTCTGTCGCCGATTTCGGAACGGTTTCGCATATATCATTAGATAGATCGAAAATGTATCCGTTATAAATTCCGTCATCATTCCGCGCAGGTCAAAATAACTACCGTCGCGCTTACATGTACCGTACATGTACCGGTACGGGTACCAGTCGGCGGCCCGCCCGGCCGCCGCGCCGGTCGGGCCGGTTGCCGCCCTTCGACATGTCTACGGGGCGGGCATGGCGCGAAGGACTGGACCCGGAAGCCGGACGCCGTCGTTCGTCCGTCGCCGGACGTCAGACGACCGTCGCCCGTGCGTCTCGCCGCCCGTCCGTCGACAGATCGCAGACCCAGGGTCAGCGGGTTTGCGGACGCGGGGCTATACATAAATGTAGCGACTACTACGATGGTTGTCCTTGCGCGGTTCTCTGGATTCCACACTCATGCAACTACGGCTCTCACTTCTTGTATATCATAATAGCGCGTAGGTGGCAAACACTTGAATTGGCGGGGCCTGCCCCCGCGCGTGCCGTGTTTTGCCACCCTACCAGCGTTATTTTTTTCCAAATATAGTCTGCAATACCCTATATGAGTAGAAAGACAAGGCGTGGTTCGTTGGGTAAATTAAACTGATGAGTGACTTAGGTAAATAACGACTAGACTTTCGGCAACCATCCCAGCCTCGAGCTGAGGCGGCCTTTTGAGTAAAACCATGTTTATCACCTCCAAGCGCTCCCACGTTGCCCGTGCCGACTGCTCGGCCGCTGGGGCTGAGCCGGCGTCTGCGATGCGCTCGGCAACCGACCTCCAAGCTAAGCATCCCGCATTACTCGGATTTCCCCTTGCACTCCATGCGGAAAGTCCAAGAAACCCTGAGCCACCGCATTCACACGGTCCGCTACGCAAAGCTTGCTGCTCGTATGCCTACAAGCGGCCCTGACAGCAACCGCATCCGAGGCTGCCTCTTACGCGCTGCGACAGCGTTCCTAGTGACTGGTCCTCCAAGTGAGGGTTGCCTTGGTGTAATCTGTGAGCGTTCCCCTGAGTACTACGATTCCATGCATGTTCCGCGTTGCCGCTTGCCGCCCATTTGGCCTTCCGGCGGCTCATGTCCTCTCCCTTGGCGAGCCATGCCCTGCTGCTGCCGCTGCGCTTGCATCTTATCTTGCTGCCGAATATTCGTCGCTCGTGCGATCCGCCCGCCGCGCGGCAAGGCAGCCCCGCCCCATATCTTCATGATTACATGTCCCGTATCTTCATCGTAGTCGCGGGTATACACATCTATGCCGAGTGTGGTCTAACTAAGGATTAGATCCTTTTGCCTCGGGAAACCTGCCTGGGGCGGCAATTCCGAACTAGTTAGTCGCTAGTTGCGCTATTAATCCTTGCAACTACAACAACCTAGAAAAGTCTCTGTAAGTTTTTTGTTCGCTTTGTATAGTCGGCAAACCCGCGCAGAGTCCACGCCGTTGCAACCAATGCGAGGATAACCATGAAAGTTTCACTGTTGCCAGTCATGGGGGGCGAAAAGGAAAAAAAATCATGAAAGAGCGTGTACATGGTGTGCTAGGGCCAATGCGACGGCGTGCGTGGCGCGCTGCGCCTGTATGTTGTGCGGCACTACCATTGTAACAAGTGCTGCACGGCCAGGCTGTGAACGGTTTGAGCGCACGGCACGCCGACAATTGGACATAAAGAACCGTGTGTTTTTCACCCATGGTCGCCGAGATACATGTGTTGGCCACGTACGCAATGCCGCGCGGCGCATGGTTTGGAGTCTATGGTCAGCCAGCGGGCTGAATGCGACATTATTCGCAAACTGGTTGAATGTGCTTTTTGCTCCTTCTCGGTACAAGGTATGCTGGCCCGTTTTGAGGATGATGGCGTGGATTTTACTCCTTCAATTTGGGCGGTCGCGTACGCTGATCACGTGGCACGTTGCCCAGGGGGGGACTCCAATCACGCCGCACACGAGTGGGCGGTACATGGCCTTTCCGACATTTGCCACGACGCGAAGTCCGCGCTGGGCGTGAGTGTCCAGAACTTCTCACTTTCGAGCCGCCCTTAACACCGGGCGAAGTACTGCTTATGTACTAAATCCGGGCGAGCCGGCGCGGCTCTACTGGTGATGATAGTGTACTCCTGTGAAACGGGGGACCGCCCGACGACCGGACGACCCACCACCAGGCCAACTGACGGCCAGCGCCCACTGAGGCGTGAAGATCAAGCTCCACATGAGATCATCACTACAGCCACCATGGAGATCAACAGACCCGAGGAGCAACAGAAGGCCGCGGTCGGCGCCGCTCTCGATGCGCCGCGCGGCGGCAAGACCCAACTTCCCAAGATCCGAACCGCCATCACTGCGGAACAAATCGCAGGCACCCGACTTCCACCGGCTGCCCGCCCCAGGCTAACTGACGGCCAGCGCCCTCCGCGGCATGAAGAATAGGCTCCGCAAGAGACTACCACAACAGCCAACATGAACATCAACAGACCCGAGGAACACCAGGAGGCCGAGGTCGGGGCCACTATCGATGCGCCGCGCAGCGGCAGAGCCGAACCCCCCAAGACCCCATCAACCATTGCCGCGAAAAAAATCACATACACCCGCCTCCCACCTGCTGTCCGCCGCCGCCTCCGCGTCTCGAGCGGCCACTCCCGCGCCAGCCCCCAATCGATCTTCCCCTTGATACCGACTGTGCCACGCAAGTCGCCATGCTATTCGGCAATCTGGCGACCCGCAACCGTGCGAGGGGGTCGACATGCGCCGCAACCGTGAGTTCCGGAACCCGATCCGTGCCCTCGGCCCAAGCTCAGGGTATACACATCAACCCACAACGTCCATGCGGTGACCCGACGCGCCCCTATACCGGCTGCCGCCGCTTTGGCAGGGGTGAGCAGAGCCGGACTCGCCACTAACACAGGATCCGACGCGAAACTCGCCGCAGCCAGTATCACGCACCTATATGGGCGGGAGAAGATCGCGACTGATCACCACCCGGCGCCGCCTACAGCCGACCAGTCGGCGATGCACCACGGCCAGCTCCCCCAAGAGCTCCAGCAGCCACCACCAACTACCCAGCTACAAGTGGCCCATGCCCCGGCCGCGGCAGCCCCTCAAGCCACGGAGATGAACAGCGACGAGCGACTCGCCACCGGCAGTCGAGCAGCCGGCGACAAGCGTCGATCCAGCCCCGCACCCCGAGCGAGCCGGCTCCACCGGCCGCAGCCAAGCCCCCACCGTGATAAGATAGGACTCGGTGGTCACCAACCCCTCGAGCATACCCCCACATCCAGCACACCAGCCCAGGCGTCCCGCCTGGCCCAGCTCGCAGCAGAGGCTCATCGCCCCCGCCGCCCCCCGCGCCGGACGGCCCCCTTGCAGCCGCAGGTGGATCGTATGCGGATGCTCCGCAGGCAAGGCACCCAAACCCAAGCTGGAAGCACGCCCTGAGACTATCAGCGCCGCCACCCAAACACTACGGACGTTTCTAGCCGGTATGCCCGGAATGCATTTTTCGAATTTACCGCACTACTATTCCCCGCAAGTATTACAAACAGTGTATCGCCCGACCCGCGGGCTTGGTATTGGTACAGGCACGAGACGAAGTAGTAATCATGCCATTAAACGCAGTATACTGTGCCAAAAAGAAAATTATATATATTTGAGAAATGGAGGGCATTGTAGACCCCCCCCCCCCCCCCCCCCCCCCCCCCCCCCACCCCCCAAGCTAGCCGGCTCAGCGGTACATAAATACTGAGCACCATATAACTATTCCGGTTGGCTCCCCTCCCCCATCACACCTCAGTAGCAGCAGGCGGGACGCCTCTGGCTGCCTTAGCGTGCCTGCTGAGCTCTGGATGGGATGGGTCTGACTTAGGTAGGGACATCGGGGGGGCGCTGCTGTCTTAGCTATAGCCCACTGGAAGGAGGAGGGGCTAGGAAACATTGTAGGATGGCCGGTAGCTTGAGCTGTGATAACACTTTGTGTTCCCCACTGTGGTTATAGCAGACCCTAAGAGCAACTCAGTCTAATGCATCCACTCACTCAGACTAGACGCTAGTCATCATCTAGTCTGATGCATCCACTCACTCAGTCTGAGTGAGTGGATGCATCAGACTAGACGTTGTAAGAAATTTCAATTTCAATTTCAATTTGGGTGTCCAGATCCTCACGGACCCGTCGGTGCTTGTTTCTCTTCCGAAGGGCAGCGACGGCCGGCCGGCCGATGTTGGGCTTTTTGGGTATGGTGGTATCCGCGGGAACACGGTTGTTGTCGATGCCACGACCATTGCCCCTATCCTCGGCGTGTCAAGCTCGGATCCAACGACTGCTTTGCGGGCTGCAGAGCGCCACAAAATCCAGAAGTATGACGAGGGTGTCCGAAACGCGGCCGGCAAGCTTCGCTTTGTTCCTTTCGCCGTTTTCCGAGTTTGGCTCGCCGGCCCCGCACGCTGAGGCCTTCTTGATGGAGCTCGCAAAAGCTAGCCACACACACACAATGGCCAAAAAATCGGCCAGCTCTTGTCTGCGTGGCGACGCCGTTTCTCCTTGCTCATCAACAGGGCACATGGAAAACAACGTTCTTGGCGGGGTCGCGGCCGCGCGCGCGGCACGTGATGGTGCTCATGCGCCTGCGTCGCGTCGCTCGTCGGCATGTGTTGCTATCACCCGGGTCATTGGCTGCAAGCGTCCTCGCCGCGGCTGATAGCCTACCCCGGGGCGGTGGTCCCTTTGGTTCATGGCTACTTCGGGGTTCCCTTGGCTCCTTCTTGGTTCTTGGCTCCCTGGCCTCCTGCTCGACCTTGGTTTCAGGCCTATGTCTCTCTTTTGCTGGCGACCTTTCATAGTTGCTGTTAGTTCTGTTTGTAGTGCGCATTTGTTAAAGCCCTGATGCACAAAAAGTGTTTATGGCAGCATCCCCACTTTTTCCTTTTTCTTCGACTACACTACGACATTATAATAAATATTATTATATAATATATCAATCGTATAATTACATATATTGATATGTATATACACAACATTTTTTTTTAAATGTATATAATTAGCGCGTAGCATTTTAGTAGTGCGAGTACCCGGCTCGATGCGTATCCGTAGCGTAACAAATAACCGCGTAAATGTGTTTAGCCCTGAGCCATATCCCGTATGTCGACCATATTTAGCGTGTAAATGAAGACACATGTGTCCTCATCATTTGAGACATACGTGCTCTTGGGTCGTACTTCGCCCGTAACTACCCTTTAACGGGCAAAGGTCCCGTAATGAGCTTGTAATTCGACGGGACGCGTTTGCACAAGCCCAAACAGTAGTGAGACATGCGACTGACTACGTCGGGGCTGCCAACCGGCTTGTTGCGCCGCAAGAGGCCGGTTGACACACGATACATCACAATTGTTCGCTTCTCCCGGCTACCGAACCCATGTCCGTGTACTCAACCATGACCCACCCGCCGCTGGCACTACCCAGCGTTACCTACCATCCACGATTCCTCGCCTCGTCTAGTATGGCCAACTGGTTGCCCGCATCGTACGACAGCGTCCCTAGGAAGTTTAGCTGTTACCTCGACCGGCAATTGGTAGTTAGGGGGGCGCATCCATCTCGAGCCGGGGTGGGTTGCAACCCGCAGGAGCGACACCGACAAGTATACCTCTCTCGACAGTCAAGGAACATATATAGCATGGCCGGGCATCCACACCGTTGGGGCAGAGGCTCTCCGGGGCTTGAAGCTCTCCATCTTAGACACGCCGGACCATACCGGGATTCCTGATGGAGACATGTTAAATAGCGAAGTCAACGGGACATGGCTCGCTGCGGTGCGGGATCAGCTGTACCGCGCCCCGGAAGTGTGCATCGAGAAGGACCCACTAGGGAAAGCAAAGTTGCGGGAAGCCTTCGTCGACCAGTTAAAGTTGTTCACGGCAACGGCGCTCGCGGCCACGGCCGTGCTTTCCCGCTACTTGTACATGAACCATCCCCATGACACACCGTCGGCGACCAATGTGCGCAAACCGAGAGAGACTGCCAAGAATTGGGAAGCCGACGTGGCGGGTGGCATCGTCCCCGATTACCCGCGCACCCAGCAAATGCAGCAGCAACACTCGGGGCAGCCTGCCGTACCCCGACATGCCATGAGGCGTGGACAAGGCCAACGGCCCAGCGGCCCCCGACCGACTCCCATCATGCAATGGGCAGATAGATACCGGCAGTCATGATCTTGTTCTATACTTGTCGAGTCACGAAATTTTGCATTGAGACCAGATGAGGAGATGCTCCACCCCCCTTGGGAGAGTAGACTGCGGACAGATGAGGCTTAGTTGGGCCAGCACCAGCCAAAGTTGTGCTTAAAGGTACAAATGAGGCATATTTCCCCATAGCCAGTAAAGTAGCGAGTAGCAACACGCAGCAGTGCTATAGTTTTAGCATGGTGTAACAATCTGACAAGTCTTACCCATATGACTGTCCCAACTGTGTCACCTCCCCTGGCTGTCCCACGCACCCAACAAATTTCCAGCAAGGCTGTTTAAAACTGTTGTCGATTCAGATGGTGAAGACCTCACAGCCGGTGCTGATAAAGCCGCAATAAGGGGGCTAAGTTTGGGGCGGTGGGCGCTGGGTGCGTGGGGCAGCCGCGGCCGGGGCGCTGGCTGGGCGGAATTGATGGGCAGCATAACTTTGATCGATTACATTTACCAGCTATACTGAAATTCAGCTAGTAGTGCAGGGTCATTGTGTTATATGTGCATCACACTTAGCGCCCCACATCTAGTAAGGACATGCAAAATCGGGATAGCTGCTGGTCTGTCACTATGTCCGAATCAACATTGAAGCAGCACAGTTTCTGCCCGATGTGCTTTAGCACGACAGGGAAAGCGTGATGCCCCCTGCGAATGTATGTTTTGCCGAAGGGGCGCCTTGCTCAGCCACACACCAGTGCCGAGCGGGGAGTGGGGGGGGGGGGGGGGGGGCTATTGCCATGCGCTCAGCTGCGTGCATTCGGCACACAACGAGGGCTAGGTCCGGCACCGAAGGGCTGGTGTGGGTCAACTCCAGGAAGTACTGCACTTCCCCAACATACATGTGGTTGTCATACTGCTCCACCTTATTGGCACGCCTATATTGCAGTACGGCATGCTTTGCCGTATTCATAAGTTGGTACCCACTGCTCGTTACGTGTATTGTGCTTGAACACAACATGACTGTCTCCGGATTCTTACGCACAACATGCATGAGTGTATACAAGAACTCAACAGCATTGCAACACTATGTAGGCAGTTATTTGGAGTCAGGCGTGGGTGGGTGGGGGCGGGGGGTGCGTTTCATCCATAAGTTGCGCTTCCGTCCTTGTGTCATGGTGTACGATACAGAGGCAGCCATGAATGATGTCCCCTATCCTATCTTGAACTGGTGATACATGTTGTATCTGTGGGGTAGTGCAACCAACAACCTCATTAATCACAATCAACGATCATAACGAATCATTCTCGACCGCAGACAAGAGTTAAATCGACTCCAGTCCGTCGATTTCACAAACCGCATTTCTTTTGTTAGCGCGGCCGGGGCAGCGGGGCGTCAACGCCCCAACGCGCCGCGGCCGGCGGGGCAGCGGGGCGCCAACGCGCCGCGGGCGAGGCAGTGGGGCGCCAACGCGCAGCAAGGTACGCAGTAGGCGGTTCACATGGTAGTGGAAAATTGCGTATATACCCGGAACATGTTGCGTTGCGATTCTGACCTATGACCTGCGTTAAGATCGGATTAAATGGGGGTTAGAGGGAAGGGCATGGAGCCGGGTGGGTCACTTGATGTTATGGGGTCGAGTCATCCCATTTTGGCGCGCTTCCATGCTGGGTTAGGCTCAAGTGTGCCGGTTCCTTGACAATACATATCCGGCGTCTCTGCGCAGGCCGCCCAGTTGTCGGGGGCGGCTAAGGCGCCCTGCTGCACGGCGGCTGAGGTCCCGGACTCCCCGTACTGAGGTCATACCTCGCCACAACGTCTCCTTCATCGTTGCCGTCGCTGTCGCTGCGGTTGTCGCCAGAGGGGTTACTTTCCACAACCCCGCGACAATACATGCCTTCGGCGTCGCTGTCGGCGTCGAGAAGTTTGCGTAGCTCTTGCCATGTGCATATATGCGCGCTAGCCTCTAAATGAATGCGCGTGGAGTAAGGATGAAGCACAACAGCAAATCATCGTTTACACGTTGCTAGTGCGAGACTCTCTCCCCTACGCCGATAACTATGCAAACCTGTCATGCGCAACCTCCCCGCAACCGACGTGCTGGTCCATGTCGCACGCCGGGGTTGGGAGGCGGAAGCCCATAGCCGGGAGAGTGTCTAGTTACAGAGAAGTGAGCATGCCCGGAGCGCCGAACGCCTATATGGCTGGCGTGATGCGGTGCCCGCGGCGCGTGCGTAGCGCGGTGCTCGTACCACTCAGATGTGTAGCTAAAGTACTAATACGCATACCCTAGCTTCATTGTCTGGTGTACATCAGTGACAGCAACACCGGTGTCAACAAAAACCCCCGAAAGCACCGTTGGTGGGTGCGCAAGGGGCGCACCTCCGGTAGGGCGTTAATGGCGCCTTGAGGCAACCTGCAAGTGAAATCGCTCAGCTGGCGTCAGGTATAGCGGTTGTATCTCCGACTTAGTTAGCTCTTCGGAGTCACCGTCGTCGTAAATCACCTTCATCACCGGCTCCCTATCAGCCGGGTTTGCGTCCTCGTTATCCCATCTCCAACTGACGACCTGGATGTTGGATGATACACACGGGTGGCTATCATAGGGCGGCGGTGGGCCTATGGCAGGTGGTACGGGACGTCATGGAGGGCAACGGCCGGGGGGGCGGGGTGGGAGCTACCTTGCGGAGAAAGCTCCCCCGCGTCCCAAACGTCTTGGGTATATGACCGCACCCACGTCAAGTTCGGCATTCATCTCCTGCTGCGCTGCCATGCTTGGTGCCAGACCATCATCGGACGACACCGAGCGCCCTCCCCGCCGCTGGGTGCGGGGCTCGCTGATCCGTTTCAGGGACGTGACGAGAGCGGCGGAGAATACGGCGGGGGCGATGGCGGCGGCGGCGGTATCATCGATGCACCCGGCGGCTCGCCCAACGTTTTGGTCTGACCGGGTCCGGACGGAGATGAGGGGTGACAGCGAGCCAGACGGTGCAGCAGCTACCACCGGCTGCGACAGGCGCGGCGATGGACGGAGGCGGCTCGGTGCACGCCCATCTGTGCTTGTCGTAGAACATAGGCTTCGTGAAGTAGGCACCACACGCGTATCGGCGCATTCTCGTGGTCACCGGTTCCCAACTCCCCTCGGCAGCGGTCCTCCTTGCCCTCATGAGTACGGCGCTTGGAGCTGCGACTCCCCATGGCACACCACTACTCGGCGCCGGCTGCTCGCAGCGGCGGGTGTTATTGGTAGGGGCTAGTCAATGGTACTCACGCTGATGATGCGCATGGTAGTGTCATCCGCGCCACTGTTGCACGACTACATAGCCGGCTGAGACCTACTTTACCGTTGCGTCGCCACGGGGCTTATGATGCGTTAAAGTGCAGTGTAGCAAACGTCCCAACGATTACGGGTAGCCGCGCGAGGCGCGATGTGGGTCCAATGTACTATGGGAATGGCACAACATGCTACTGGAACGCGGGCGAGCCGGGCGCGTCATTGCGACTATGGAGCCAAACAATTAAGTTGCGATTACACGGTAGATGCGGCGATTACACGCCCATTCCGTGGGAAAATCGCGATTACATGCCATTCCAGTATAATTACGAGACAGTCCGGGAGGCTATTGCGTACCGGCCTGACGAATGACTATCTTAAGCAAGACCACCGGCGACTGCCGGCCAAGGAGGAGTACATTTGGATGACGTGCCTTGGGGCGCACACCAATGCTCTTTTCGTGGCTCTCGACGAGCTGCTTCTCTACGTTCCGTTCATGACTTCGTTCCTTACTTCGCGGCTTTCGTACGGTCTTCCTCCGTAGGCTGAACGAGATCAAGCGTGTATGTACACGTTGACTAGGGCGGGCGGCGTGCGGGCGGCGGGCGTTGGGCGTGTTGCGGGCTCAGCGTTTCCAGCCCATCATATCGGAGCACCTAGGGTAGCGGCGGTATTCGGGGACCTGGTGCGCGACTACAAGCACCGCCGCGTGTTCGAGGCGACGGTGGCCAAAAATGCCAAGGCCACAACCACCGCTCGCGCGCATGCGACGCTCTCGGGACTCGGGCGTGGACACGGGCGTGGGCGCGATGTCGGTCGTGACCATGGACGCGAAGGTGAGCGCGAGTGATGGAATGGGGCGCCTATCGTCGGAGCTGCCAGTGGTTTGCGAGGCCACCTTTCGGTGGCCGCCGTTCAACGGTCGTACCCTTGCAACTCAACGACGGGACGGGCGCCCCGCGTCCGGACCGGATCTATATACCCTACCAACTTCATTTAGTACACATTCCTCGGTGCGGCGCTCCATGCAACAACCGAGTGTAGCTCAACCACCCGCACACCTGCACATGACGGATCAACAATTTGTCCCCGATACGGTATCTTCACTGCGTCCCTCGGTGACTACTTTACAACTGACAACCGGTTCTTCGCAACGACCTTCTTTACGCCTGGACGCGCGCTACGAGCGCGACGGGCGCGTGGGGCGGCCCTCCTACTTGAAACTTGCCCCGCAAACCCGTACCGTGTCTAACCCGTCCAGCAATTACAGTGCCACTACCGGCGACTTATAACGGCCGCTGCTGATTTTTTCCAGCTGATCCGGCCGCATGTTACCCCTTCTGTCAAGCGTCGCACGAACTTACGCAATTGGCGAGCCCGAAGCTCTCGCCCCCTGCAGCTGGGCGTAAACGGCTTAACCGCGGAGGTGATGGCGAGTGGAAGTGCTCGGAGCATCTTACTGTGGGAGCAGCGAGCCGGGCTCAAGCTGCAGGGACTGTGGACATGAAGAGAGTGAAAGCATAGCGTCCGGCGGGCCGGGAGACAGGCACGCGCGCACAAAGGCGCGCGGGACATTTGCCCGGCCGGTGCTAGGGTATCGGCCGGTGCTAGGGTATCGGGCAGATTCCAACAGCCCCCCTCAATTGTACACGGGCGTCGTCTCCGTTTGACCGTTGTGTGCAATTGGAACAATGTCGGAATCTGGCACTAATACAGTACTGAATAGCAGCAATAACTCTATACAGCGACTACTCTATACATTCTTGATAGCTTCCGGGCGACGCGCTTCCGCATGCACTGCACTCCATGCTGTACTGTCGCCCCGCTGTAGATCTGTTGAGCCGGAGCTGGCTGGTGATGAGGCCGCTAGGGCGTCATCCTCGTGCCCTGGCGGATGCCGGGCAGTGCGCTGCGCAAGCTGCTTCTGGCAGCCTCTCCGCGAGCGGCGGGGCTGCTAAGCACGAGCTACTGGCAGCCAACGCATGCGGGGGAGCACATGGCGGGCTGCTCGTAGCTGAGCTGCCGGCGCCCAGTAGTAGCGCTGCCTCGTCGACGCTAGCCCCATCGCGCGCGCACGACTCCATGCCAAATAAAGGGCAGATAGCCAACGCAGTCAGGGGAAGCCCAGGCTGCTCATACTCATGCTGCTCGTAGCTGGGCTGCCCGTAAGCATGCTGCTGATCCGGATGATGCACTCGCCCTCCTCGCGGTCGCCGCTGCGCTCGCCGATGATGCAGCGGCAGTAGCATCCGTCGGGCGCGGCGCGGAAGTTGGTGGTCTCGTACGCCCGGCCGCTGCATTGGCTGCCCTTCTCGCCATCGCTGTCGGTGCATCGGGCTGGCCGCCATGAAGCTCTGCGCAGTAGGCGCAAGGGTCGTCGCAGCGGCCGCCCATAGGGTCCACGAGCATGGTGCCGTAGATGCGCGTTCTGCCGCGGAGAAGGCTCTGTGGCGATATGTTGCCGCTGTATGAAGCACGAAGCACTGCACGAAATAGAAAGTATTGCACGACGAAAAGGATGTTCGCTACGCGGTCCATCGTCGGCGGCAAGAGCACTACGTTGTTGATTCCTGTAAGTGGGATGTGATAGGCGGGACCTGGCTGGGTAGGTAGGCGCCTGGGCGGTTTGCGTGTTGTTCTCGCCGCGACGATCTTGGACGGCTTCTGAATGACGCGCTCCGGCGCGCTGAAACGCTCTAGCAGCTCACAGCAGCTTCGCGACGGTCGCTCGGCGGTCCTTCCACTGAACAAAAGCCACCAGCGGGCTCGCCGGTCGTTTCACAGTCTGCCTTTGTTGATACTGCTCGTGAAACCACGACATGCGACGGCCTGGGTCGACGCGAGGTGTGTGGGTGTGTGGGTGTGTGTGTTCGAATCTACTATCTAAGGTTTGAACCTAATTATAGCTAAGTACAACTGTGGTTCGACAAAATCCCGGGGATTCGTCTGTTGAGCGCAGCCCCGGAGGCTGGCTCTCTCGGGCCGGTAGGCGGAACCCCGATACGGTATGTTGAGCGCAGCCCCCGGAGGCTGGCTCTCTCGGGCCGGTAGGCGGAACCCCGATACGGTGTCGGGAGGGTTGTGCACTGGCCCCGGAGGCTCAGCATGCATCCCTCGCCCGTTGTGGGCTAGTTTTCGGCGCCCTTGTGGCGGCCGCCTCAGCCGTTTTTCGAACGACTCCGGACGTGCGCCGAACGCACGGACTTCTCCATGTACCCCGCTCGAGCCCACGTGACGTGTGAGGGCCCATAACCTAAACGGCTCAACCGCGGAGGTGATAGTGAGTGGAAGTGCTTGGAGCATCTTACTGTGGGAGCAGCGAGCCGGGCTCGAGCTGCGGGGACTGCGGACAGGAAGAGAGTGAAAGCAGAGAGCCCGGCGGGCCGGGAGACAGGCACGCGCGCGCAAAGGCGCGCGGGACATGTGCCCGGCCGGTGCTAGGGTATCGGCCGGTGCTAGGGTATCGGGCAGATTCCAACAGGGCGGCTTCGCTGCGGACCCGTCTACTTGAGGCGTTCGGCCCAGACGAGCTGGAGCAACGGGCCCTCGACCTCGGCATCTTTAGCTCATCGCCTAGACTCTGTGGAGCTACTTCAGAAAGCCTACTGCTCAGTTCGCGAGTTTTGCCACTACTCGGAGAACGTTAACCCCGCGCCTTGGATGCGATTACTGCTATTGTTGTTCGGTACGTCGCCTCGATCAGTGAGCGGGGTCACACCAGTGTTGAGTCGCTACATCCCTACGTGCGAGTAATCAACATGTTCTTCGACCTGCACACATCGATCCCATCTCCAAGGACTGCATGCACCTCACCGCGGCGCGTCGTGGCATGATGCTCAGGCAGCGCCGCCTAGAGGCCGTGACCTTGCGTGTCTCGTCGCTGCATGCCGAGCAATGCCGGTTTAACATCCGAGCTCATTGATGTTTCTGCTCCTCCCTCCGACTACCGGTATGGCTTCCGGGCCCGCATGGCCGCGGTCATCAACCGCGGTTTTCGCCCGGGGACTTACATTCGTGTCCTATCGACTGCGGCGGGACGCACACGTTGATTCGCACATACAACATTATCTTACATGTGTACCGCGAGAAGCGTTGCGCCAACAGGCGAGGGTTGGCCCCGATATGACATGCGCTTACTGCATCTCCCTGGGGACGAGCACCCCCGCGTCGCCCATCTACTCGGGTACTTGATCGACACCGTCCAGTCCGTCCCTTCGGGCATTTCCTTGGGCAGCCGAGACTAACTTCCATGCTGTCACTCCCGCCAAGTATGTAGTACTCCAAGTCGTGGACTGCCGCTACCATGTCGGAGTGGATTTCTACGGCTGTTCGCCTGCACGGTGAAGCTGCCCCTGCCGGCACCTCATGAAGCTCGCACAGCCTTCGCAAGGGTGCGGCTTCTGCCACGAATGCTATCGGTGTCCCGATGTCCCACATCTAGCACCAAGGCGGGTGGGCGCGCAACTCCTTGGATTGACTACATCGACCTCAACGTCCTGCCTTCACCTGGTGTGCGGTACTTTTTGGGCCACAAGCATCGCGCTCCTTCGCCACTAAGTGCCCTCCGCCCCCCCCCCCCCCCCCCCCCCTTATTTCTTTGCCCCTTTACGCTTTCACTGAATCTCTGCGCCAATTTCGGCTCTTGTCCGTGTAAGACAGCCTGCGCGACCTTTTATTTATAACTACCGGTGTCAACTAGAAACTTCTTCACTACTCGCGTCGGCAATCGTTGTACTGGTCCAAAGTACTATTCGCTGTTCGAATCGAGATATAGGAGGACGGTATCTCCGTATGGAGATACGGAATCGCGATATGGTCGCTACATGCGTGATTTAAAAACTGGCGAGCGGCTAGTCGCTACATCCCCTGAGTTTCCATATATCCTATCTGCACCTCATGACGAGTCGCTGCCTGTGGGTTCTCTATGTAGCGGTTTTTTTAAATATTAATAAAGAAGAATAGAAATATTTTACGACAGTACAGCACTACTGCGCTGTTTGAGGTAGCGCCTTTGTGTCACATAGCTTTTATACAGCGCGATACTAGTAAATAGGTCGATCACCGCGCCAGGCTGGCACATGACGCTGGCGCGGCGCCTACCCGTACCGGTACCTGCTGCTACCAGAATTGCGGCGGTAAGGATTAGCGACTACTTCGTACGGTGCCGAACGCAGCAGCACCACGACGGGCGGCGGGATCAGCCCTGAGGCCGACCGTCACACGTGCCGAGCACCTTGTCGACAACCAGCCCTCGTCAGCCCCGGCAGCGTGACACGGTTCCGGTTCGGGCCGCTGTCCCTCGGGCATACCACTTCACACAGGCAACCGTGCGCACCATGGTATCCAGCGCCATCCAGCAGCTTGTGGGCGTCGCCCCGGCTATTCGAGTACATAGGCCACAATCGGCACGGCTGGCCGGCCGTTGCGGCGCTCTGCCTCGACCGACCCGCCCCGCTACAGGCACCGAGCCTGGCCGCGCGGCCGCGCGGACGCCGCGCGCTGTGCAGGCCGACTCCCCGTCTCGGCCAGCCATCTCGCCAGATGAATCGATGACGCGGGGAAAGGCAGACCAGTGGGCCCGTGAGGGCGGCGCGGAAGCCAGGTACCTGCGTCGGCAGGTGAGACCGCCTCCATACGAGCAGCACTACCTGTACTGGTATTCGTTGAAACAGATGGCACTGGGCGCAATTGTATCCCGTAGCGACCAAATAGGATGGTGTAACGAAGTCTACTCACGATGAACAATTCCATCAATAATTCAATACCTGCCTAAACCAGCGCTCAAATGCCGTATGTTTTCTGCGGCAGGCGGCCAAGCCAGAGGCAGAGCAGGGCACCATCTCCAGCGTGCTCCGCGCCTATGCGGGTGACGTGACGACGGAGGTCGTAGACGTCGCTGTCGTGGGTTGCGGCCCGGCGGGGCTCGCGCTGGCGGCAGAGCTGGCGTTGCGTGGTGTGCGGGTGGTCCTTGTCGGGCTGGACAGCAAGTTCACCAACAACTACGGCGTCTGGGTGGACGAGTTCAAGGTGGGGCTCGCGATGCCCGCAAGCACCTTGCGGTTAGCGACACCATGCAGGCGGTGGTGCTGAGCCGCTACTCGCCTTGCCCCGCCTCCCTCAGAAAATCGGTCTGGAGCACACCTTGGACAACGTGTGGGAGGACGCCGTCTGCCACTTTGGGCTTGAGGAGAAAGTGAGCCCCTTGCGCGCATGCGGAAGCCTTGCGCCTGGGCTTTGCCCACTTCTGCCTCTCATGGCCCGGGGGTTCTGTGCAGGACAAGTTCCAGCTGGGGCGCGGGTACGGGCGAGTCAACCGCACTGCTCTGAGGACGACGCTGCTGGAGGTGCGGCACTCTGCCGGCCTGAGTGCCTTTACCGCCCTATCATCCACCGCCTGTCCTTTTTGGCCGCGCTCTGCGCCACCACTGTGACTGTTGGTCGCTCATGCCCCCCGTCCTCCACCCCCCCCCCCCCCCCCTTTGTTTCGGAAACCGCCACATCCTGTGCAGAAATGCCGCGACGCTGGCGTAGAGTTCCTGGAAGGCAAGGTGGTGGAGGTTGTTGCAGAGAGGGGCGCGACCACAGGCAGCGTGACGCTCGAGAGCGGCCCCGTGCTGCACAGCCGCGTCGTTACGCTTGCCAGCGGCGCCATCGCTGGCAAGTTTCTGAAGTTTGAGGAGCACTGCTCCTCCGTGGCTGCCCAGACGGCGTACGGCATTGAGGTACGGGCGCCCCATCCATTCCAGTCTGCGGCCCCGTTGCCCTGCCGTGCAGCAAGCCACCTCCCCTGCGCCCCCCCCCCCCCACCCCAAAGCACCAATCATTTACCCTTGTGGCAGGCGACGGTGTCTGGCTATGAGGACGTGTACGACCTGAGCAAGATGCTGTTTATGGACTACCGGCGCCACCACTGCGGCATCTACGAGGGCATGGCGCTAGAGACGCAGCCCAAGACACACCCCAACGGAAACGATGGCTACTGGTGCCCACCTTGCCCCCCTCTCCTCCCCTGCCCCAAGCAAGCCTATGCCTCGCCCAGCTGCTCGGTATCGTCCCATGCCGCCCCTCAAGCCCCCTCCCACCCCGCCGCCCTACCAACCTCCCTTGACTCTGTCACCTGCAGGGGCACGGCCAGTGAGGTGCCGTCCTTCCTGTACGCGATGCCGCTGAGCAACGGGCGCATCTTTCTGGAGGAGACAGCGCTGGTGGCCAAGCCGGGCGTGCCCTTCCCTGTGCTCAAGCGCCGCCTGGAGCGCCGCCTGCAGTACGCCCCTGCCCCCTCCCCCTTTGGGCGCTTCCATTGCTTGGACGGGGCGGGCGGGCTGACAGTGGACGGGCGGTGCAGGGCGCTTGGCATCAAGGTGGAGGAGGTGGCGGACGAGGAGTGGAGCTACATCCCCGTGGGCGGGCCGCTGCCGCTGCGGGATCAAGGCGTTACCGCCTTTGGTGCCGCCGCCAACATGATCCACCCCGCCACCGGCTACTCTATTGCGCGGTCCATGCGCGAGGTGTGTGACCCCCACCCTGCCGCCAGGGAGCATTGCACCACAACGGACCGGTGGTGTTGTGACATTCGAATCGCCTTTTGAGGAAAACAAATTCTCAAGTACTTTCTATATAGCTCCAGGAAACTATACCTGACTTCCAGTAGAGCTTCTACCGCCATCCGTACACCTATGCACACGCAGACATGCAGAAACTCAGCTTCCATGGGGAGTCGTGCTCCTGGCTGCCTGCATTGGAAGCGCCCTCGCTGAGAGATGCCGCCCTCTCGAATCACCCTTGCTGCTCACCTACAGGCGCCTGTTCTCGCGGAGGGCATGTTGGCCGCGCTGGCCAACGACACGGCCACCGTGGGCGAACTGAGCGAGCAGATCTGGGACGTCCTGTGGCCCCTGGAGAGGCAGCGCCAGGTGCGCCGCGCAATGCCCTGCCGGGCCCGGAGCCAGGGCCTGGGCTTGTTGGACTGCACAAGAGGCCATCGCATGTGAACGCAGTGTAGCGGCTAAATATGTGGACTGGCTGCCCCCCCCCCCCCCCCCCCCCCCCGGGCTCGCTCCCAGGCGGCGTTCCACGTGTTTGGCATGGAGCTCCTGGCGGTGCTACCCCCCAAGGCGATGAACGAGTTCTTCATCTCCTTCTTCAGCCTGCCGCCCTACTTTTGGCAGGGCTTCCTCGGTGGACACCCCCCTCCCCTCCCCCCCCCCCCCCCTACCCCCGGGTCCTTGCTCTACATGTGGCAGTTGGTAATACGAGCATGAGAGTGGCTTCCCAGCTGTACAAACATTAAGTTGAGTGTTGCTGCTTTGGTCTGCCATTAGCCCGGACAAGCTGCCTAGCCCTGCAACTAGCACCGCTGCTGTACGGGCAGGGAGGGCTGTAGTGGTCGTACGTCTAAGCTTCCCCCCGCGGCATCCCCCCGCGCAGGCTCCTCGCTCAACTCGATGGAGGTGCTGCTGTTTGCGGGGCTCTTCTTTGTCAAGGCGTCCAACGACATCCGGCTGCGCCTCATGCGGCACCTCACCACCAGCCCCGCCGCGCTCTACATGCTGGACAAGTACACCAAGGGCCTGCGCAACGCGCTGCAGGCCAGCGGCAGCGGCGGAGACGGCATGCTGGCGGCGGTGGTACTGCTGGCGGTCAGCGGGCAGCTGCTGCAGGCCCAGCAGCCGCTGCTGTGATGACCTAGACACTGGGCGAGCGAGCGGCGCATCGCAGCAGGGCGGGAGAGACACCAGGGCAGGGCAGGCAGGGGCTGGTTGCGGAGTTGAAGGCCCCCGCTCGGCGACACCCCAGCAGGCAGGATGCGTGCCGGGCTCTAGCGACGCTCTTTTCGTGGGGCGGATATAGCAGCGGAGGTGTACGGCACATGCAGGTACATTGACTTGCGCTGGTTGCAACAGCTGGTGTGAGCGTCACCGCGAGGCGGCGTGCACTAGCCCACGACTGTTGCGGCTGCGAGTGAGAAGGGGCATTCGAAAGGATGGCAGTGCTCAAAAGCTGCGTGCAACCAACGTAGAAACGTCTCCAGAGATGTACCGCAGCGCCGTTCCCCAACAAGCCATTGCCCTGTTCACACTGCCCGTACCGCAAGCGGAAGGATTATCAATAGCCTCCCCCTCCCTGCCAGGGGCACCCAGCGCCGCCAGTCTCTGAAAAGTGCGGGATGATGGCGCCAGGCGCCTGCGAATAACACAGCGGCTGCGGCCATCCATCTCATCACAGCGTTGCCCCAGCCGTGGAGCAGCAATACCGCATCACAGGATTACACGTACAGACGTGTCCTGGATGTATGCACTCCTCCATTTGCGCCAAGTACACATCTAAGTTCACGCATCCGCAATGCTGCACTACGTTACCGGGAAACTCTCCAGTAGTGACTAGGGAGAGCAACCTGATGTGAAGCAGTCGGAAGTCGCTCGAGGGCCCATGATTAAGACATACATTTACAACTTAACTGCTACCTCCAGACAATTCAGGTGGTACAGAAAATAGACTTACCTTGATCCTGCTTTGAGCCGCCGGGATGGAGCAGGCGGTCCTGCATGGATTGCACCGTCTGGAAGCATAATGCAAGTTTTCATTTAAGCATTCATGTAGCTCAATTATTATTATACTATCGCCACCGGCGGAGATGCTGCTGTCAATCCTGTCTCAGTATCACAGTCTCCTTTCTCAGCATCTCCGTAGTCAGCCTGTCCGCCTGTCATCCCGCTATCGACCGCGGCAGCGCAGCAGCGGTCTTAGTTTATTTATGTTATTTTACTTATTGTTGTTATTTAAATACCCGTAATCGTACTTCTACCGGTACTGCTGCATCCCTGCTCATATACGTAATACGAGTAATCTGTTCATTCCAGATAGGATGTACATATGTATATAATAATGCATGTGCTAGTTATTAATTGTCATCAGCATCAGCATCGTCGGACTAGTGCTACTGCTGTATGCCAGTTGCGCCGTCATCGTGTGTATATATAGATATGGCAGTGATGCTGGTGGCTATGAGCAGTAATAAATACAAATTGATGCAATAATAAGGTACATATAGAATTTTAAAAAATACAGTAGATACAAATAGATGTAAGGTAAGATATACAGTATGCATGTATCCATACAGTAGTCTGATGCGTTTTCCTCGTACTCGTACTTATACGATGACGCGTACGCCAGCAGCGCGCGCGCGCGCGAGCAGCAGCAGCTCATCAGTTCAGGACATCATCCGGCCCTCTGCAATCGCCCCCTCCACCCCGCCCCCTCCAGAAACAAGCACTGTATGCGCTGGGCACCCCGCTACTTGCTATCCTGCATACCTGCCTTGGCCGCCTGTCTTCTCACGGACGACAGGTTTGCCCCGCATCCCCTGTGTAATCCCGGCGGTATGCGTCACTTGCCCCCCCCCCCGCTGCCTTGCTCAACTAGGGCAAGCCGCGGGCAACTCCACCGCCCTCCTACGGGTGTGCTTGCTGTACCGCTGCCACCCCCCCTGCCCCCCCCTCCTCCCCCTTGCAAGCTCAGAAGCCTCTGCCAGCTGCCCTTGCTGTAGCATGCACATGATTTCAGCCTTCACAGCAAGTCTGTCATCCCGCTGGGCTCTGCCTCACCCGGGCTCTGCCTCACCCGTCGATCGATAGCGCTGTGCCGAAACCCTAATCTCGCTGTTCGTCCTCGCCCCCGCAATGCGCCGCCCATTTGCCCCCATCCAGCCCACCGCCCGGACAGCGACCTCCACCTTCGGGTCTGATGCTTTGGGCTTATCTGGGTGTGGGCCGGTCGGCGTGTAGGCCAGACTCAGCCGGGGCGGTGGCGAGGGGCGTCTGGCAAGTTTTAGGGCTTCTGATACCCTAGCTCTCCCACCTGCTGGTTACCGCACGACATTCATCCGGCGTTCGTGGGATACTGTATTGCGGGGAGCTGACCTCGCACCCGTCGCACGCTGCCGGCCTACTCTTCCCACCCCGCTGCCACTCGCAGGCAGCAGCGCTTCCTTGCCCCCGGTCAGGTCTGGACAAGAAGGCAGGCAGGCGGATAGGCGCGATGGCGGCCCGCAAGGCCGTATGCGGACTGGCGGCGCAGCTGCCACCGGGCGCGGCGGTGGGGCTGTCGGTGAACCAGCCGCCGGTGTCGTTTTTCCGCGAGATTGCGCGCTACGTGCCGGAGCTCATCCGACGCTACCGCCTGGAGGAGCTCGTCACCGCAAGGCAGCTCAACCAGTACGTGGGCGACATGTTCCGCGCCAACGCAGGCACCACCGACCCGCGCTCCATCAACCTGCTCGTGTTCCGCGGCCGCGAGGAGCTGGACCTCATCCAGCGCATGCACAAGCAGCGCCACCACCTCATCACCAAGTACATCCACCAGCCGCAGGAGGCCGCCGCCGCCGCCAACGCCGCCTCCAAGCGCAAAATCTCCCCCTTCCTCGCCGCCTTCTACCAGGCCAACTAGGCCGCCTGCCCCGCCCCGCCCCGCCCCTCCGCCCTCGTTAATCATAACCGGTCCACTCTCCTCTTTATGCCTTCGACCGCCCCCCCCCCCCCCCCCCCCCCCCCCCCCCGCGGCTCCTCTCACGGCGAGGGGCAGCTGGGACAAGCCGGGCCGCGATGAGCATCCTTTCGCAGGGCGGTCGCTGGCAGACACCTGGGCAGCAGCGGTGGCAGTCCGCCAGCTCAGTGGGTGTGTTTCTGACAGGGACGGGCGAGTCCCTCGTTCAGCGTAGGGTTTACACCTAAGTACACCCGAAACAAGGGAGCTGGTTGCAGCCTGGATGGTGGGCTGCTGGGCTGCACACGCAGCGCTGGGTGATACCGCATCCCCCAGTGATAGGCAGGTGGGACTCGGTCTTTCAGTTGAGGTAGACCGGAACCAAGCCCTGGGTTCGCGTTTTCATCGTGGGCCAGCAGCACGTGTCAGCAGCACACAGGCACCGGAGCGTCACGGAGCGCCGGGAGCGTGGCACGACACATGCGCCCGGGCGTCGCGAGCCTCAGCGGTGCATCGCATACGTGCACGTCAGCCGGATACTTTATGGGACAGCTGGGACAGCCTTGGTGTCCCGGCAGTGCCGGCCCCACACCTGGGTGGGGGACTCGGAGAGGGGCGAGGTCAGGGCCATCTCGTAGTTCGGCTTCGGGCCGGGAGGCGGTGGGTCTCGCGGCCCCAACCTTTCTCAGCCCGCCGTAGGAACTGTCATGACGAGTGGTACCCACCACTATCCCACACCGATCCACCACTGGCTTAGCCCAAGGACGACCAGACCGGCTCGCAGGACGCGAACGGCCAGCTCAGTGGGTGTGTTTCTGACAGGGGCGGCCGGACGGGCGAGTCCCTCGTTCAGCGTAGGGTTTACACCTAAGCACACCCTAAACAAGGGAGCTGATTGCAGCCTGGATGGTGATACCGCATCCCCCAGTGATAGGCAGCTGGGACTCGGTCTTTCAGTTGAGGTAGCCTGGAACCAAGCCCTGGATTTGCGATGGGCGTGTGTCTGTATCAATGTGTGTGTGTGTGTGTGTGTGTGTGTGTGTGTGTGTGTGTGTGTGTAACAATGGTACTCGTATGCATATTGTATACATAATGTTTATGCATGTACGAGAATATTATAATTGGGCCCCCAATAGGAATATTGGGGGGGAGTGTTGATGGTGGTAGGTTGGCGATACGGCTTTAGTATTACCACTGATTGGATCACGTATACATTGATATATGTGCACATGTGCCTCATTAGCGCGCCTGCGCTCGGAGCTGGGAGCTCGGGGCACGCTTGTCGCGGAGAGCCCGAGCGCTTGTAATTGCTTCTTATTTCTTTCCAGCAACTCATCGCCTCACACCCTCCGCCGCTGCACTCACGCACACACACGCGAGCCGATGTCAACTTCCGCGCTCTACAGGTTATGGTAGCCCTCACGTCACAGTGAGGGTGAGGCAGTCCTGGATCACGTAGGACCTGCTGCTGAAAAGTCTTGTCTGCGCGTAGCGAGGTCGCTGTCGAACGCGGCTCGACGAACCACTCGGCTTTGCGGCGACTAATTCGCCGTGAGACCCACACTCCCACCCCGACTCGACCACTCGAGTCATCACCACATATCCACTTGAGACGTCCTGTCAGCGTTTTCTCAATCCGCCGTAGGAACTGTCGCGACGAGTGGTACTCACCACTATCACATACCGATCCATGACTGGCTTAGCTACGATGTCCAAGGACGCCCGGACCGGCTCGCAGGACGCGAGCGGCCAGCCCGACGACTGGCAGGGCGACGACTCACGGGGAGCGCATCTCATGGCCCAGCTGTTGTCGCAGCCGGCGGAGGTGCAGGGGCAGATGTCCCGCCGGGTGAGAGTAGATACATCAGGGCGCTCGACATAGACATAACCGCATTATTCGAATAATACTGTACCGCCCCCGAAAGGTCGAATTATGAAAACAATGGGCTGTAGTTTTTCTGCAGTGCGAGCACAGCTCATGGTCGACCTATAGGATAATCGTCGTTGATAATCCTTATGTCATCGAATGCCTGATGATAGTAATCGCAATTATATCGCTGTGCATCGGTAGGCATTCCTTTACCCTTATCTATTAATTTGGAGAAACGTGCGTGTATTTTGTCATAATGTATGGGCAGTACGCAATAAGAAGATGCCAATAGTGCCATCCGAAAATCGATCCGCAACACGACGAAGATGTATTTTTTTCTACTTTCCCGATGTGACTGGCGAGTCAGCTTAATGTGACAGCTGGGGCAGACCCTAGCGGGTGTGACTGAGAGCGTTCGGCTCCAGGAGACGCCGACGCCGGTGAGTGGGCAGCTTTTCCGAAATGTTGAGGCCTCATGTCTGCATTATCATGGCATGAAAGCCCCTGCCCTCATCACACAGGCCATGATGGGCCCTAGTGACCCGGGTCTGCTGGTGGCATGGTTTGAGGACGCATGACAACGTATCGACCGTGAGCGCGAGTGATGTGGCCAGCGTGCCAAACGCCCGGCATCCCCCAGGTGAGACAGGCGGGATAGGGGGCGTGCAGTATGCCCCATTGCCCCCCGCCTGCAACGCAATAAACCACGGGGAGTTGCTTCTTTAAAAGAGTCCTTTACATCCGAAGCCATGCGAAGGTTGGCAGTTAGCAGATTCGGGAGGAGGGTTGGAGGGGGGGTCACCCCGACCCGGGTTTTTACGCTTGCTGTACGCGCCCGACTTCGCGGGCATGCTGACTCTTCACTGCTGCGTCGATGTCTACCTTGATGGGGTCATCGAACGTGGTCTGCGGTCCGAGGTCGTGTGGGTACTGCCTGGACACATCTTGAAGCCGGCGCTAGCTCCGGATTGACGATATTATATATGTATGTATATGTGTGTGTGTATGTACATAATTATATATATATATATATATATATATCTTGTGAAGCGGTGTCAACTGCCAGTCCGCAGAGGGCACATGAGTGGCAGTCGGCGGCGCGAGCGTGATGAAACCATGGAAGTACCCATTATGGCGCTCGGCTGTTGGCGTCTCCGCGCACAGGGCACATCGATGGGCCGGTGCGAAGACGCCAACATATGCAGCGTTTTTTGGGCGGAGGTGGGGGGGGGGGGTAGCATGGTCGTGGGGAGCAGGATGGCTGCTTGGGCGGCGCTGGGACTCACTCTCGATTTCCCCTTCTTGGGCGTCCGCCAGGTGGTCGGGGTTGCTGATGCGCGGGACCATCAACAACCCCGAAGTTGCGGGCCCCTTGGTAGGTGCGGGCCGCGGGCTGCAGGCTCCACCGCGACGTCCTCGCCTGACAAAATAACAACTGCGCCGGGGATTGACAAGCGGGCCCTCGTGGTCTTGTCAATTCGCCATTGGATAGCTGCAAATACGCTGAATCAAGATGACTACAACGCACCATTTTGCGCGCGGTAACATCCGCGTCTGCGCTGAATTTACTGAGACATACAAGCGCTGATTGTTATAAATGCCACTCCGAGAAATAACACAGCTGCAAATTTTGGGGAGGGCGACATGCAATAAGGATGATTAAAATTTGACATCAATAGTCACAGCGCAGTGTGGGCTCATGCCACCTATTTTTAGTGGTGCTGGCGATGCCGCCTGCTGATACGGCGCACCCGCTAGCGACTACTGGCCATCATCCAGCAGATCGCCGGCGCTATCTGCCCTCGCTGCGGCGGCGTCCTTGCGCATGGGTGAGGCGGCGGGCAAGGCGGCGGGAGCCGGGGCGGGGGGCCCAGCGAAGGCCGCGGCAGGCCACACGTACACGCGCTTGCGCCACTTGAGGGGGTCCTTCTCGAGGCCCTTCACGCCGCCGACGCGCCAGCCGCCGTTGCCGCTCTGGTGAAAGTGCCAGCTGAGGCGCTCCTCGGCGCCCTCGTCGCAGGTGTCGGCGTGGTTGAGCGCGATGCGGCCGTTGGGCGCAAAGCCGACCGCGCGGCCGGGGCGCCAGTACCAGAACGCGCCATGGTGCGGCGCCGCGACGCTGTCGCTGCCGGTGTGGTCCCTCGCCACCTCGTCGCGCCGCCCGAAAGCGCCGAGCGCGGCGGTGCTCTCGCCCTCGAGCACCGCGCACACGAACAGCCACTCGCCGCAGGCCGGAAAGTCGCCAACCATGGTTGCGTGGCTGTACGGCGCGTCGTACGCGAGCGCCCACTCGTCGCCGAGCGCCGACAGCGGCAAGCGGCGGAGCACGCCGGGCGCCAGGCCCAACGGCGCGAGCTTGACGGGCACGCGGAAGGGGCTGCCGGCGATGTGACGCCCGTACAGCCGCACGGCCAGCCCCACCTCCGACAGCCGCTCGGCCTCATCCACCGTGAATCGCACAACCGCGTCACCGGCGCCGCCGTTCATCTCCTCCACCCACGCCCGGCCGGACACCGACCGCATAGTCGCCGGAGCGGCGTCGACCGCGTCGTGCTCGAAGGTTTTGGTGTCAATCTCCGCGGGGCGGCCAGCACTCGGGGCGACGACTAGAGCGGCCTCCAGCGAGGCACCCGACCCTGGCACCGACGAGCCGCACACGTCCGCGAAGTGCACCGATACGGAGGCCGCCTGTCCCGGCTCAGCATACTCCAGGCCCGACCCCGAGGCGCTGCAGGCCTCCGCTGCGACGCGCGTGAGCACCAGCTGGAACGGACTGCCCGCCAGCGCGGTGCCGTGCAGCTCAACGGTGACGCCAACGCTCGAGACGGTCGCTGCAGGGCCGGGCGGCATGAGCAGGTGGGCCCGATACAGCCCGGCGTCCGAGTCCCATTGCGCCGCGGTGGTGACCAGCGGCACCTCGTCGTCTGTCGCAGACAGCCTTGGATCTTTCGTGTCGCTGGCGCCACTCTCCGCTGACTCCGACGACTGGCTGCTGTACACCGAGACGGCGAAGGGCATGTCGCCGACAGTGAGGGGGGCGCCCTCGAAGTCGCCCGCCCAGATCGTCAGCTCGGCCGACTGACCAGCCACCAGCACGCCACGCTGCAGGCACTCGCCGGATACCTTGCAGTGCGCGATGGACACCGCCTGCAGGTCGCCCCCGCCGCCGCGGAGCTGCGACTGCTGCTCCCCTGATGACGCTCCTGATAGCGGGCCAGCGGGGACAGGCGGGAGAATGGGGCAAGTATCGATGTCAGAGATTGCGAATTTCAGGACGTGTAAATTACACAAGGGGATTACCATAGAAGAGCAAAAGCTTTCCATCTTAACATCGATATTTGCTTTCAAAATAGCCAGTTGATAAAGGTATGATATCATCACAAAATACCGCGGAGAACGCTCGAGTGGAGAACATCCTGCGGTTCGCATACTAATAGAGGCGCTGCTGACTATGAGTCTCATGTATAATGGTGCATACTTACAGCCCAGTATATTTATGCAACGAAAAAAACGATACGCACGACAGGAGCATTGGCCACATTTAATGGTTGACTCACAGCCTGCTCACAGTCCTGCGTTTCGCTCAGTCACATAGTTAAAAGATACACATTATTACGTATTGTAAGGATTATATCTCTTCACATGTAACTGTCTTCATACTGCGAACATTGCTACTGGTACGGATCGCAGGGGTATCAACTGCAAAGGTAAATTCTTGTTAATATATATATATATATATATATATATATATATATATATATATATATATATATATATAGATATATATATATATATATATATATAAATTGCGGATCAGTTAATTGCAAAGGCATCAATAATTATCTGCCACACGATGGAAAACATCATTCGCAATTATCGTCGACATATTCTGAATTGTTACGGTTTGACGGCAACTAACACGACAACTTAAAACAATACTGATTGTAAGCATATCCCAAATAAGAAACTATGACAGTCCGCATCAACAATACAGGGTCCCCCCCCCCCCCCCCCCCCCGGGCCTTCCCCCGCGCAGCCGCCCTGTGGGGCCTCTCACCTGTGCCCCGCGGCGGCTCGGCCGGCAGCAGCTGCCGCACCTGCCGCAGCGCGCTCTCCACGTCGGCGGCGCGCTCCCGCAGCGCCTCGCGCTCCGCGCCGCACGCCTCGTGCCAGGCGTCCAGGTCGGCCGCCGCGTCCTCCAGCTCGGGCAGCAGCCACCGCTGGACGAGCGCCGTGCCGTGGCGCATGAAGACGAGCAGCAGCGTGTCCACCAGCGCGGCGGTGTCGCAGCGCACCCGCACGCTCGCGGGGCTCGCCAAAAAGTCGGGCGCCAGGGTCACGTGCGGGTTGGGCTGCAGCTCGTCGAAGAAGCGGTCCACGAACGCCTCCACGGACGCGACGGTGCTCGAGCGGTGCTCGCCCGCCAGGACGGTGCCGAGGCGCGACATCACCGCCTCGATGAAGCGCGGGAAGCGCGACAGCTGGAACATGGGGGCTGCGCCCGACAGGAGCGCCACCGCGCCGGGCGAGGGCCACTCCGGCTGCGGCATGCGCCGGCTCAGCACCGCGCGTACCTGATAAAATGCGGCAAGCAGGGCAGGGGCAGGGGTAGGGGCGTAACCTCAGTCGATGCAGGGTTCGGCAACAGAAGGGGGGGTTGGGGGGGGGGGGGGGGGGGGGGGGGGCGGCGCCATGATGCATCCAGAATAATCGGAGACATCGTGCCGTCAATCACACATATTCCTTTTTGCTGAGTTCTGTTGGCGGAATCCGAATGATCTACGTAACCGAAGGAGTCTGCGGAGTACGCGCCCTATCTCATCGGGCTGAATGTCCGTGCTCTACCAGCCAGCAAGAGCGCACGCATTTCCGCGCATTGCAGCCCCCTCTCCCACACCCCCCTCCCCCCCCCCCCCCCCCAACACACCCCTCTCTCCACACGAAAACAACTCCCTCCCCTCTTTTGTTGCTTGTTCTTCGCGGGTGCACCACCTAGCTGGGATGCGCAGGTAGCAGCATGCCATGCCCATGCTCATGCCGGTCGAGATGGTAAATCCTACTATCACCCGCCATGTGACCTCATACCATCTATATATACATAGATATATACACACATACATATATATACATATGTACATATATATACTTTTTATTTATATTCATATATAAAATATATATACGATATGAGATATAAGAGCATCCACTACCACCAGAGCTCCGACTCCATGGCGCAACGCGGATCCGTGTGCTTGCTGGCAACGCGGCGGATACGCGGGGCCGAGCTGCCGCACCTGCTGCACCCAAAAGGCCTCCGTTTGGCTGAGGAAGGCGGCGCACTCCTCGAGCAGCGTCTCCGCCAGCCCAAACCAGCGCGCCTCCAGCTCCTCCGGCAGCAGCACCGCCTCCGCCGGCACCGCCGCCGCCAGCCGGGCGCGCAGCGCGCGCAGCTGCGCCATGTACGCCTGCATCATGCCCGGCAGCGCGCGCCCCACCGCGTCTGCGGCCGCGCGCACTGCCATGCCGCGCACCGCGTCGGTGTCCTGCGGCGCCCGCGCCCTCGCGCGGCCTCCGGCAGCCCGAGCGCCGCGTTGAGAAACGCCAGCTGCTGCCGTTCCTGCTGCAGCTTGAACAGCGTGACGGGCACCCAGGTGGAGCGGATGTAGTCCAGGAACAGCCGGTTCACGCGGCCCACGAGGCCGTTGCAGGTGGCGCGCCCCGCGGCCACGAGGTCGCCCATGCCGGCGCCCTCGAACCACGACACCTCCGCCGCCGCCTGCTCGTGCAGCACCGCGTACGCGCTGTCCAGCGCGCCGCCGCCGCTGTGCCGCGCCGGATCCCCCACGCTCAGCGGCTCGTTGGCCGTCGCGACGTAGCCGTTGGCCAGCCGCACCTGCGCAGCGGCGGCGCGCACCCGTCAGCCCCCCCCCCCCCCCCCTGCCCCCCTCTTCAACAGCACAGGCAGCAGCACCCCATGAGCGCCAAGGCATGCTTTTGGCACCTGCTTGGCAAAGCAACGCTGCAGCCGGGTGAGCGCCAGTGACCCTTGCGGAGCGCCAGGAGCGATGGGGGTTTGTATTGCATGCCGGTCTGCGCTCTACCTACCTACCCAGTGGAATGGTCCTCGTAGATACCAGCGCGCGTGGGTGTCAGAAAGTTCTAAACGGCGGTGCCGGGCCGTGTTTTACCACCCTTGCAGCGTTTTTCTCCTTCTAGCACTGCTGATGTTCCATCGTAACATACTCTGTTTGGACGCGATAGTAAGAAATACGAGTAATCCTTCATGTCTGCCAAACATCCTTGCCAAACGCGCTAGGTAATCCTCACCAGTAGATCTATGCGCTATATATATGCACGTTTATATATACGGTATTTACACGCTTCGATATACCGTATGACTAAGAATTACATGACCCTACTCGTACCGGTACTGGTAAGGATTAGTCCGGTACCACCCGGACTTTTTAATTTCCGCTTAGATATACCGAATGACTTAGAATTTCTTGACGCTACTCGTACCGGTACTGGTAAGGATTAGTCCGGTACCACCCGGACTTTTTAATTTCCGCTTAGATATACCGAATGACTTAGACTTACTTGACGCTACTCGTACCGGTACTGGTAAGGATTAGTCCGGTACCACCCGGACTTTTTAATTTCCGCTTAGATATACCGAATGACTTAGAATTACTTGACGCTACTCGTACCGGTACCGGTAAGGATTAGTCCGGTACCAGTACCACCCGGACTTGGAAATTTCCGCACCTGGTCGACTGCCCGAAAATTGCAGATAATGAATGTGAACGAAGTCCGCCATACTCAACGGGGCAATGTAAACTCAAACAGTGTACTTAGTGCTATCCGATATCGATTCGCAATCAGACCAAGATGTATCTGTCAGTTCTCTTAAAAAAAAATTAAACTGTCAACACAGCTTCTGTTTTTATTCAAATTGACAACGTCCATCCTAACTCGTAGACTGGTTTGTTTATACCTAGTGCCACACCTAAGAACCCCCAATCTCCCCTCCACCCGGCCCTCTGTGCCCCAAGGGGGAGGGGGGATGGCGAGCGTCAAGCCGTCCCGGGGTGTGAGCACACGCGCTGGGTAGTGCTGACTATTAAACACCCATAACAAGCCATCGGCACAAAGGCTGCACTGCCGTGGTCGCGGAGCACGCGGATACCTCTCCACAAAGTGCAGGATTCCTCGCCCCCCCCCCCCCCCCCCCCAACCCCCCTATTCCCCTCACTGGGCTGACCGAGCATTCTGGCACATCGGCACACAACTGAAAGCCCTCTGCCGCGGGACGGCGGAGTACTGCCGACAAGGATTCAAACATGGCAAACATGGAGAGAGAAGCTGGGAAGAAAAAAAGCGGGGAGAGATAAGCTGGGAATAGAGAAAGCGTTGACCTTGGACCCATGGAGGCACGAGTACCCCTGCTTGAGGGGGTAGCAGCAGTGGGGAGGAGAGGGGGGGGGGGGGGGGGAGCTTGCGCACCGTGTCGCCCATGACCGGCGCGGCCAGCCAGGCGGCCAGGGCCTCGAAGTCGTCCGCCGCGCCCGCGGGCGGCTCCTCCATGCGCTCGCGCAGCCGCTCCACCTTGCGCGCCGGCAGCTCGTCGCACATGGTGAGCACACCGATGGTGCGCCCCTCCACGCCGTGCTCCTGCAGCAGCGCGAGCGCCCGGGAGTCGTTGGGCTTGGAGGTGGCGGGCACGACGGCCAGGAAGATGGAGTGCACAGTGTGCGCGCCCATGTAGCGCCGCACGAGCGCGTCCGTGGCGGCGGCCATGTCGGGCGGCGACTGCACCAGCCCCGGCAGGTCCACCAGGTCCAGCGACGGCACGCTGGGCGAGTCCACGTGCACGATGAGCAGCCGCCCCGTGTGCACGCCGCGCCCCTGGTTCTCCTCCCCCCACACCAGCTCCTCCATCTTGGCCAGGATGTCGCGCCAGCCGCTGCCCTGCCAGGCGAGCGGGCATTCCACAGGTTGGCCCCGCGCGCCTCACCACAGGCGTCCCCGTCCCAGGACCCATCCATCCGGTGAGGCGTATCACGGCGGGCCGCAGGCTCACCATCGGGATCTCCCACGGCCCCTCCACCGTGGCGCCCCGCACGCTATCGTACACCTCCAGCCGCGGCGGCCGCGCGACGGAGCAGCGGCGCAGCCGAACGTGGATGGGCAGCCGCGTGCAGAGCTGGTCGTGCTGCGGGAAGATGGGCATCATGGTGAGGCGGCCCAGCAGGGTGCTCTTGCCCGCGCTCTCGCTGCCCACCACCACCTGCGCGGCCGCCGGGGTGGGGCAGCCGCCGCGTCAGCGCCTCGGCAGGCTCGCATCTTCCGCTGCGGTGCAGTTGGTTCGCGTCATGATTGATATGGGCGGCGGAGGATAGTCATCCCAAAGCAGGGAGGTGGCTACTCCGGTAAGGTCCTGTATTTCCTTCTTTCTAGTTGGGGGCTTTGAGGGAGAGGGGAGAGTAGTTATTATCAAGAATGAAGTGATATATCAACGTTCCTTACCATTTCTTCTTATAAATGACATAGCTTATGTCGGAGTAGCGAGGGATGGCAAAGGGAACCCCCCCCCCCCCCCCCCCCGCGCGCGCGCGAAATTAATGGCTTTCTTGAGGGGGGAGCGGCAGGCAGTGAGGGGCGAACAGCGCGAGTGGCGGAGGATTGAACGCCACCATCGTCGGGATTGGAGGGGCGGGGACGTGACTGGCCGATGCAGGGCTGGTCGCTATCCGCCGCGTGACAGAGATGGCGTCGTACCAGCTGCGGCGGCTGCCAGCCCTCCAGAGTGGTGGCCAGGATGTCGCGCAGCCGGTCCAGCCGGCTGAAGACGAGGCCCAGCTCCTTCAGCGACTGGATGCCGCCGCCGCCACCGTCACCGCCCTCGCCGTCGTCCACCTTCTCGTTGCCAGCCCGATCGCCGCCATGAGCCGCGCGAAACGCCGCCAGAGCGGCCTCCACCTCCGGCCCCGGCGGGCTGAGCGCCGCCCCCATCGGCTCCCCGCTGTGCGGCGACGTGCTGGGCCTGCCTGCCGCGGCGTCGGCCGCCAGCCGCGCCTCCAACGCCGTGCGGCTGTACAGGCGGCCGTCCTCCGCGCGCACGGGGTCCGCCAGCACGCCACCCGTCAGCGCACAGTAAAACTCGGCGGGGGCCAGCGCCACGTTGGCGTTCACGCGGTCCAGCGGCTCCGCCTCCCGCCCGCCTCCGACCTCCTCGCTTGCTGCCATCGCCACCCCGCCTCGCCGCACCGAATTGTCTCGTCGTGGCCGCGCCCGGCGGCTCACCCTCTATGTAGCGTTGGCGGCGCTTCCTGGCAGCAGGAATTGGATAGATTTGGACTAGGGTCGGGGTGAAGGAGGAGGAGAGGGGTGCGCGTGGAACTTGTGCACCGCGGGACTGGTTCGAAGCGCAGCCGGAAGGGTAATCGGCAGATGAAAGGTACGATAGAGTAGTCACTAATCTATCGTAATCGCTACTCAGCCGGCCGGCCGTCGAGGGCCGTTGCACGGCGCAGCACCAGCCAGCCGGGTTCGTGTGTGAGATTGATGCTGCTGAAGTGGCGCGCAGGCGCGCCGCGGACGGCGGGGACCCCGCCTTCCCCCCTCCTCCCCCCCCCCCCCCCCCGGGTCACATACAGAAAGAATCGCGTCGAAAGATGTATAGCGACCGTACAGTAGCGACCAATCCTTAGCAGATAAGGCAGTTACGATGGAATGTTATGTTCTAGGTATTGGGACCGGATTCCGGAGAAACTGAGGCGGGGGGGGGGGGGGGGGGGGGGATTTTTTATAATTTGGGGTCGAAACTTTCATTTCAGTACTTAAGCAGTGTTGGGCGGCCTCGTGGCCTGAGCTAGGTCTCTCCCCGCCGCGCCGCCTGCCCTGGCAACAGTATCTAAATCATCCAGGCAAACGATACCGTACTAGAAAGCGGCGACATACAGCAGGTCAGCGGCAGGATAGCACTACATGGAGGGGTCGATAGGGCCACCTTATGGTTGGATCAACCCAACACGATAGGGCCACAACATGGTTGTTTTTAACCCAACACGATACATGAAACCCTGAGCCACCGCATTCACACTGTCCGCTTCGCAAAGCTTGCTGCGCGTATGCCTACAAGCGGCCCTGACAGCAACCGCTTCCGAGGCCGCCTCGTACGCGCTGCGACAGCGTTCCTGGTGACTGATCCTCCAAGTGAGGGTCGCCTTGGTGACGGCCGTGAGCGTTCCCCTGAGTACTACGATTCCATGTTCCGCGTTGCCGCTTGCCGCTCATTTGGCCTTCCGGCGGCTCCTGTCCTCTCCCTTGGCGAACCATGCCCTTGTGCTTTTTGCTCCTTCTCGGTACAAGGTATGCTGGCCCGTTTTGAGGATGCTGGCGTGGATTTAACTCCTAAAACTTGGGCGGTCGCGTACGCTGATCACGTGGCACGTTGCTCTGGGGGCGACTTCAATCACGCCGCACACGAATCGGCGGCACATGGCCTTTCCGACATTTGTTCCCTTGGCTCCTTCTTGGTTCTTGGCTCCATGGCCTCCTGCTCGACCTTGCTTTCAGGTTTATGTCTCTCTTTTGCTGGCAACCTTTCATAGTTGTTGTTAGTTATGTTTGTAGTGCGCATTTGTGAAAGCCTTGATGTAATAATATGGTTGGGTTGCCTTGATGCCACTGACTGTAATTTGCTGATGATATTCCAAAAAAGTGCCCCACCCCCTCTCCGTTGTATGCGTGCATATGGCAGGGAACCCCCTTCCGCACACAGCCATGCATTGACAAAGCTCAGAAAAGTCATGCCAGTGGGCGTTTTTATGGGAGCTGAGGTCATGTTCTACTAAGTACTGTCATACCTAATAAATGATAGTTGAAGGGGGGGGGGGGTAAAGTTGAGGGGGAAAGGGGGACCTAAAACATGACATTTAATCGTAACTGCCTAAGGATTTTTCGCGCTGCTAAATATCCGACCAGTGACTACGGATTAATTTTTTTCCCTGCATCAGTTCTTTAAGATATACGCAATAAAAGCAGAATGAATAGCACTTTTGAAAGGTTGCCAGCAAAAGAGAGATATCGTCAGCCTGACGAAACAAAGGGTCAAGCAGGCGAGGGATTACTGCATAGCGCTATATGGGTCGT
The DNA here is from genome assembly GCA_006384855.1 of Tetraselmis striata. Lineage (NCBI taxonomy): Eukaryota > Viridiplantae > Chlorophyta > Chlorodendrophyceae > Chlorodendrales > Chlorodendraceae > Tetraselmis > Tetraselmis striata. The sequence goes on along the minus strand of VCJN01001108.1, from coordinate 33,901 downwards.
CAAAGAGCGGCCAGAGTACAAGTTTCAACGGGAGGGCTGTGTGGTTTGCCAAAAAGACGCTTAGGCTCAGGTTACAGTGTTTTCAAAGGCAGTAGCCTGTCGGCGGCCCGCAAGAACAGAAAGCACGAGGTAAGGGAGGGACGCGGCCCGCCACATGGTAGGCGGGGCGCGACGATGGAAGACGGGGACAGCAGATAGCCCGCTTATTTTTATAAGAATTGTACCTCGAGTGGGGTCGACTCACAGCGTAGTGTGGAGTTGACCGTTGTGCTCGTTTGTACATACAGCAGTTTCTATCTCAAGCAGACATATTTCGGGTGTTGAAGCACACTCGTACTACCGTATTTTTAATACGATGTATAGCTGCGTGCGTTGAATGCGTGCCAAATATATAACCTGTATACGCAAGCGAGCGCGCGCATAGGTCACCATGCGGAAATGAAACCCCAAATATTGGTAGTAAATTACATTTCAAAGGGAAGGGGTTGTGCCGTTTGCCGACCTCGATATTGGGGTACGACTCAGGAGGGCGCCGGCCGGCTTGAGGGGCGGACGAGGGGCGGTCAAAAACCCGGGACCGGGAACCGGGCCCGAAGGGGGAGCCGGAAGGCGACTACCGGCCACTTGGGAGGACCGACGCCAGAGCGCACCCCAAGCACTGTGAGATTCAGATGTGACGTAAATGTGCCCTACTGGTGACGAACGACGACATACGGGGACGATACGGGACGGACGAGGGACGTGGATTTCATACCCAGTAGCGACGACTATCGCGCGCGACCTGTAAAGTACTATATGAATTTCTCGTTTTCATAATTTCATCAAATTGATATGCGCACGCGGGCTCGCGTGTCGCCCGCCGACGCGGAGCACCCGGGCTAAGTACAGGCGGATGTACGCACTCATTGCACATCGCCGCACATCGCTGACCGCACATCGCTGACCGCTGACCCCGCGGTGTGCCGCGATGTGCGGCACGACGGGCGGAGGTGTGGGCGGATGTAGGTGGTACGGTAGGTGGTAGGCGGTAGGTGGTGTTCGTAGGTGCGCGTTTTAATGCAGCCGCCCTAACTGCTGATGATTGTGTAACGCCCCAGCACGCGCATGAAGTACGGGGTCGCCTCACGGTCACCGCCGCTCACCGCTGAACCAAGCGCGGACAGCCGCGCACTCGCATCTGTGTTGCCTGCCGGTGGTGGGTTACATCCACCCCAACTCTCAACCCCCCCCCCCCCCCCCCGCCCCCCGCGCGCGGCAGCAGGCATGCCGGCAAAGGGATGGATAGCGAGTGTGTCGAAGGATGGCGTGTACACATGCAAGCACTGCCACGGCATCGTGACGGGCAGTAGTGAAAGGACGGCGCGAGAGCGGCACTTCCTAAAATTCCCGAACTGTAGCCACTCGTTGAAGCGTGCGGCTAAGTTGCGCCGCAAGGCCGCCTTATCACAAGCAGCAGCAGCAGGGGCGGCAGCAGCAGCAGCAGCAACAGCAGCAACAAGCGCGGCAGCAGGAGTCGCTGCAGCCGTCGGAAACGGCCCGCCGGTGCCGGTCTCGGACGACGGCGGCTCGAAGGTGGACGATGTGATGGGCGTGGGGGAGGACCCCGTTGGCGAAGACGGTATGGACATCGACGCGCCTGCGTGGCCGCCGGCGGGCGTCGAACCCGCGATGAGGGCGTGATATGGAAAGGCGATCCCGGCGACTTCTACATGAAGGTCATCGCCAAGAAGTTCCGGGGAGTATGGCACTACGGCGTGATAACCGGCCTCGTTACCGAGTGGGTGTTGGAGGACTACGGCGGGGCGACCCAGTGGCGCGCTGTTTTCGAGGACGGGGACATTGTGGGCCTTCTGCGTTCAGAGGTGAGTGGGCCCGGCATGCGTGCTGGTGGCACCACTCAACTGCGGTTGTATGGAATCACACGCACCCGCCCGGTCGGCGTGGCAGGTTGCGGAGGCTATGGCGGCTGCCCAGGAGCACCCCCCTGTGGATGCGGACAGGGAGGCTCGCTTGGTAACCGTCCATGAAGGCGATGACTTGTCCAGTGAATCACGCACCTTGCCCGGCGTGCGTTCAACACAACCCGGCTGGCGGAGGCCAAGCAGAACACTGGCTGCCATGGCGTGTGCCATGTGCATGTGGTCCTGGGCTATGTCAGCATGATCAACCTCTTCCCCCTCGCGCCGTTCCACCTGTTTTTTTTTTGGCTTGGGAAGGGACTTCTGGAGGAAATTTGTCACCGTGCAGGGCCACATTGGATTCCGAGCTATGAAGCAGGAAGACCGGCGCCAGGCTTTAGTCCCGATACCCAGCAACTTTGAACGCGGGTTGCGCCCTTCGTTTGCAGTGTCCAAGAATCGAAAGGTAACCCCCCCCCCCCCGGGCGTGGGCGTGGGCGTGGGCGTGGGCGTGACGGCATTCCCCTCCATGACTGCAGGGTCAGGCAAGGTGACGGTGCAGTCCGGCTGGGTCATGGAGGACTGCTTGCACCACATGGAAACGTTTTCCATTCTTAACGCCGGTCCGCTGCTCGAGGAGGCCCGGGTGAAGGCGATCATGACCGAGAAGGAGCTTCGCGTCCCCAGGCGGTGCTTGAGCACATGTACAAGCGCATGCAAGGAGCAGCGTGGTTCGTCACGCGGTGGGGGTTGCAGAATGTGGTGACGGAGGAGGACGGCCCCGAGCGCAAGGCGCAGGTGGACGCGCTCACTAGGGAGGGGAGGACTCGATACCCAGCGAGGCGCCAAGGCGCGGCGGCCCGGGGCAGCGCGGCGCCAAGGCGCGGCGGCCGGGGCAGCGCGGCGCCAAGGCGCGGCGGCCGGGGCAGCGCGGGGCCAAGGCGCGGCGGCCGGGGCAGCGCGGCGCCAAGGCGCGGCGGCCGGGGCAGCGCGGCGCCAAAGGCGCGGCGGCCGGGGCAGCGCGGCGCCAAGGCGCGGCGGCCGGGGCAGCGCGGCGCCAAGGCGCGGCGGCCGGGGCAGCGCGGCGCCAAGGCGCGGCGGCCGGGGCAGCGCGGCGCCAAGGCGCGGCGGCCGGGGCAGCGCGGCGCCAAGGCGCGGCGGCCGGGGCAGCGCGGCGCCAAGGCGCGGCGGCCGGGGCAGCGCGGCGCCAAGGCGCGGCGGCCGGGGCAGCGCGGCGCCAAGGCGCGGCGGCCGGGGCAGCGGGGCCAAGGCGCGGCGGCCGGGGCAGCGCGGCGCCAAGGCGCGGCGGCCGGGGCAGCGCGGCGCCAAGGCGCGGCGGCCGGGGCAGCGCGGCGCCAAGGCGCGGCGGCCGGGGCAGCGCGGCGCCAAGGCGCGGCGGCCGGGGCAGCGCGGCGCCAAGGCGCGGCGGCCGGGGCAGCGCGGCGCCAAGGCGCGGCGGCCGGGGCAGCGCGGCGCCAAGGCGCGGCGGCCGGGCAGCGCGGCGCCAAGCGCGGCGGCCGGGCAAGCGCGGCGCCAAGGCGCGGCGGCCGGGGCAGCGCGGCGCCAAGGCGCGGCGGCCGGGGCAGCGCGGCGCCAAGGCGCGGCGGCCGGGGCAGCGCGGCGCCAAAGGCGCGGCGGCCGGGGCAGCGCGGGCCAAGGCGCGGCGGCCGGGGCAGCGCGGCGCCAAGGCGCGGCGGCCGGGGCAGCGCGGCGCCAAGGCGCGGCGGCCGGGGCAGCGCGGCGCCAAGGCGCGGCGGCCGGGGCAGCGCGGCGCCAAGGCGCGGCGGCCGGGGCAGCGCGGCGCCAAGGCGCGGCGGCCGGGCAGCGCGGCGGCCAAGGCGCGGCGGCCGGGGCAGCGCGGCGCCAAGGCGCGGCGGCCGGGGCAGCGCGGCGCCAAGGCGGCGGCCGGGGCAGCGCGGGCAAGGCGGCGGCGGGCGGGGCCAAGGCGCGGCGGCCGGGGCAGCGCGGCGCCAAGGCGCGGCGGCCGGGGCAGCGCGGCGCCAAGGCGCGGCGGCCGGGGCAGCGCGGCGCCAAGGCGCGGCGGCCGGGGCAGCGCGGCGCCAAGGCGCGGCGGCCGGGGCAGCGCGGCGCCAAGGCGCGGCGGCCGGGGCAGCGCGGCGCCAAGGCGCGGCGGCCGGGGCAGCGCGGCGCCAAGGCGCGGCGGCCGGGGCAGCGCGGCGCCAAGGCGCGGCGGCCGGGGCAGCGCGGCGCCAAGGCGCGGCGGCCGGGGCAGCGCGGCGCCAAGGCGCGGCGGCCGGGCAGCGCGGCGCCAAGGCGCGGCGGCCGGGGCAGCGCGGCGCCAAGGCGCGGCGGCCGGGGCAGCGCGGCGCCCAAGGCGCGGCGGCCGGGGCAGCGCGGCGCCAAGGCGCGGCGGCCGGGCAGCGCGGCGCCAAGGCGCGGCGGCCGGGGCAGCGCGGCGCCAAGGCGCGGCGGCCGGGGCAGCGCGGCGCCAAGGCGCGGCGGCCGGGGCAGCGCGGCGCCAAGGCGCGGCGGCCGGGGCAGCGCGGCGCCAAGGCGCGGCGGCCGGGGCAGCGCGGCGCCAAGGCGCGGCGGCCGGGGCAGCGCGGCGCCAAGGCGCGGCGGCCGGGGCAGCGCGGCGCCAAGGCGCGGCGGCCGGGGCAGCGCGGCGCCAAGGCGCGGCGGCCGGGGCAGCGCGGCGCCAAGGCGCGGCGGCCGGGGCAGCGCGGCGCCAAGGCGCGGCGGCCGGGGCAGCGCGGCGCCAAGGCGCGGCGGCCGGGGCAGCGCGGCGCCAAGGCGCGGCGGCCGGGGCAGCGCGGCGCCAAGGCGCGGCGGCCGGGGCAGCGCGGCGCCAAGGCGCGGCGGCCGGGGCAGCGCGGCGCCAAGGCGCGGCGGCCGGGGCAGCGCGGCGCCAAGGCGCGGCGGCCGGGGCAGCGCGGCGCCAAGGCGCGGCGGCCGGGGCAGCGCGGCGCCAAGGCGCGGCGGCCGGGGCAGCGCGGCGCCAAGGCGCGGCGGCCGGGGCAGCGCGGCGCCAAGGCGCGGCGGCCGGGGCAGCGCGGCGCCAAGGCGCGGCGGCCGGGGCAGCGCGGCGCCAAGGCGCGGCGGCCGGGCAGCGCGGCGCCAAGGCGCGGCGGCGGGCACGCGGCGCCAAGCGCGGCGCCGGGGGCAGCGCGGCGCCAAGGCGCGGCGGCCGGGCAGCGCGGCGCCAAGGCGCGGCGGCCGGGGCAGCGCGGCGCCAAGGCGCGGCGGCCGGGGCAGCGCGGGCCCAAGGCGCGGCGGCCGGGGCAGCGCGGCGCCAAGGCGCGGCGGCCGGGGCAGCGCGGCGCCAAGGCGCGGCGGCCGGGGCAGCGCGGCGCCAAGGCGCGGCGGCCGGGGGCAGCGCGGCGCCAAGGCGCGGCGGCCGGGGCAGCGCGGCGCCAAGGCGCGGCGGCCGGGGGCAGCGCGGCGCCAAGGCGCGGCGGCCGGGGCAGCGCGGCGCCAAGGCGCGGCGGCCGGGGCAGCGCGGCGCCAAGGCGCGGCGGCCGGGGCAGCGCGGCGCCAAGGCGCGGCGGCCGGGGCAGCGCGGCGCCAAGGCGCGGCGGCCGGGGCAGCGCGGCGCCAAGGCGCGGCGGCCGGGGCAGCGCGGCGCCAAGGCGCGGCGGCCGGGGCAGCGCGGCGCCAAGGCGCGGCGGCCGGGGCAGCGCGGCGCCAAGGCGCGGCGGCCGGGGCAGCGCGGGCGCCAAGGCGCGGCGGCCGGGGCAGCGCGGCGGCCAAGGCGCGGCGGCCGGGCAGCGCGGCGCCAAGGCGCGGCGGCCGGGGCAGCGCGGCGCCAAGGCGCGGCGGCCGGGGCAGCGCGGCGCCAAGGCGCGGCGGCCGGGCAGCGCGGCGCCAAGGGCCGTGCAACGGCCGGGGGCAGCGCGGCGCCAAGGCGCGGCGGCCGGGGCAGCGCGGCGCCAAGGCGCGGCGGCCGGGGCAGCGCGGCGCCAAGGCGCGGCGGCCGGGGCAGCGCGGCGCCAAGGCGCGGCGGCCGGGGCAGCGCGGCGCCAAGGCGCCGGCGGCCGGGGCAGCGCGGCGCCAAGGCGCGGCGGCCGGGGGCAGCGCGGCGCAAGGCGCGGCGGCCGGGGCAGCGCGGCGCCAACGCGCGGCGGCCGGGGCAGCGCGCGCCAAGGCGCGGCGGCCGGGGCACGCGGGCGCCAAGGCGCGGCGGCCGGGCGCGCGGCGCCAAGGCGCGGCGGCCGGGGCAGCGCGGCCGCCAAGGGCGCGGCGCCGGGGCAGCGCGGCGCCAAGGCGCGGCGGCCGGGGCAGCGCGGCGCCAAGGCGCGGCGGGCCGGGGCAGCGCGGCGCCAACGCGCGCGGCCGGGGCAGCGCGGCGCCAAGGCGCGAGCGGCCGGGGGCAGCGCGGCGCCAAGGGCGCAGGCGGCCGGGGCAGCGCGGCGCCAAGGCGCGGCGGCCGGGGCAGCGCGGCGCCAAGGCGCGGCGGCCGGGGCAGCGCGGCGCCAAGGCGCGGCGGCCGGGGCAGGCGGCGCCAAGGCGCGGCGGCCGGGGGCAGCGCGGCGCCAAGGCGCGGCGGCCGGGGCAGCGCGGCGCCAAGGCGCGGCGGCCGGGGCAGCGCGGCGCCAAGGCGCGGCGGCCGGGGCAGCGCGGCGCCAAGGCGCGGCGGCCGGGCAGCGCGGGCCAAGGCGCGGCGGCGGGCAGCGCGGCGCCAAGGCGCGGCGGCCGGGGCAGCGCGGCGCCAAGGCGCGGCGGCCGGGGCAGCGCGGCGCCAAGGCGCGGCGGCCGGGCAGCGCGGGCGCCAAGGCGCGGCGGCCGGGGCAGCGCGGCGCCAAGGCGCGGCGGCCGGGGCAGCGCGGCGCCAAGGCGCGGCGGCCGGGGCAGCGCGGCGCCAAGGCGCGGCGGCCGGGGCAGCGCGGCGCCAAGGCGCGGCGGCCGGGGCAGCGCGGCGCCAAGGCGCGGCGGCCGGGGCAGCGCGGCGCCAAGGCGCGGCGGCCGGGGGCAGCGCGGGCGCCAAGGCGCGGCGGCCGGGGCAGCGCGGCGCCAAGGCGCGGCGGCCGGGGCAGCGCGGCGCCAAGGCGCGGCGGCCGGGGCAGCGCGGCGCCAAGGCGCGGCGGCCGGGGCAGCGCGGCGCCAAGGCGCGGCGGCCGGGGCAGCGCGGCGCCAAGGCGCGGCGGCCGGGGGCAGCGCGGCGCCAAGGCGCGGCGGCCGGGGCAGCGCGGCGCCAAGGCGCGGCGGCCGGGGCAGCGCGGCGCCAAGGCGCGGCGGCCGGGGCAGCGCGGCGCCAAGGCGCGGCGGCCGGGGCAGCGCGGCGCCAAGGCGCGGCGGCCGGGGCAGCGCGGCGCCAAGGCGCGGCGGCCGGGGCAGCGCGGCGCCAAGGCGCGGCGGCCGGGGCAGCGCGGCGCCAAGACAGCGCATACAGCGGAATCGGCGGAAAGGGATGCATTACAAGCTGTGGACGGCAGCCGCTGAAAACTATGCGGTCATGCCGCAACAACCCCAGCACTGACTTCTGGATACCTCTGATCTGGCTGACGGTGGCGGGCTGCGGGATGCAGGGCCGCATGACTGAGGTGGCGGTGCTGGTGAGCCCGGAGAGTCTGCATGCGGCGGAGGCGGCGCAGCCGCATAGGCACTAGACAATGCTCTGAAGCGAGCCCCAATTGTCTGCCCAGCGCCTGCCCCAATGTAACGCACCAGCTTGGCAGCAATTGGCAGCTCTTTTGCCCCCCCTCCACCCCACAGACACACTACCAATACCAGTTTCTCATCCCGGCGGGCAGTTGATGCGTATACCCAGGCTTGTGCGTACGCGGTGCGGGGGGGGGGGGGGGGGGGGGATCACTATAGCTAAGCTAGTGATGTGAGATATGAGTGCAGCAACAGATATTGTGCAAGATATAATACGATGGCATGCAAGCGGGTCCCCGCTCTTCCACAATCATTGGCCATGCTCCCTCTTGCCCCGCCCCCGGTGCCCTTTACCTGCTCTCAGCATCCCGAGTGGGATGGGCGGGGCAGCGGTTGCTACCGAGTGAGGCGTAGCATCGTTTGCAGTAGCAACGCAGCCTTTCCGGTGTGACGCCGCCTGGATGTAACCCAGCAGTACGCGCAAAGTGCAAGTGCAAGCTGCTGATGGCGGGGATCCCGCGTGGGGGGGGGGGGGGGGGGGGCAGCGGCTGTGGGATAGGCGCGGCAGCGGTTGCTACAGAGTGAGGCGTCGCATCGTTTGCAGTAGCAACGCAGCCTTTCCGGTTGCATAGTGTGACGCAGCCTGGATGTAACCCAGCAGTACGCGCAAAGTGCAAGTGTTACAGGTCCGTGTGCCCCACCCAATGACATTGCGCCCGACCTCACTGACGGCATGTCTCGCTCTCCTTCAGCTCCTGGGCCGTCCGCCGCCTCACCCTGCGCACCCTACCAGCCGCGCGTGCCTTCTCGGAAGCCTCACACACGGCGGCGCGAGTCGCGTCGTGGAACGCGTCCCTGACATGGCGGAACTCCGCCCTCACCGTGGCCGTGGTCGGGCAGGGGACTGCCCGCTGATGGGTCGCCATGCATGGGTACTTGGGGCCGCACAAAGCCGGGCTGCCGTCGCAGCAACACTCCCAGTCCGTCCGTTGGCCGCAGTCCACGCATGACGGGCGTCCGGCCAGGACACGCCCATCATAGTGCATGTGGCCGCCTCCCGCCACTGCTCGTAGTGCTCCGGTCAACATGGCGACGAGCAAGTCGGCATGTCCCGCAGGTGGCTGCGGGGCGGGTGGCGCGAGCGCAGCCTCGCTCGCCTCGACAACCCCCTCAGCCCGATCAGTCGCCTCGACCACGGCCTCCTCCGCCTCCTGACGCGGCGCACCAGGCGCATCATCGTCGCCTGGCAGGGCGTCCCCCCCCGCAACGGCGCCGTCGGCGGTGGCCGACGCCGTCGTGGCGGGGTGTTGTGAGGAGGTGGCCCTAGACATAGGTGGGGCCGGCACCGCCATGTGTTGCTCCACATGCGGTGCGGTTCCGGACGCGACAGCTCCGTCGCACCAGTACCGGCGCCGGCACCCCACGCCTGCTGGGCTTACCACCAACCGGCATGTTTCCTTTGGGAGGCGGTTCATCCGCGTCGGAGGTGAGCGGCGGTGCCTGTGTGGGTGTGGATACTGCCCGGCCATTAGGGCTCCCGCCGCCTGCCGCTCCGCCGACCCACGCCGCGGCGTGTGCTGCGCCCCGCATAGTCGCCTCGAATATAATATACATGACGCGGGGACGGGGGGGGGGGGGGGGGGGGATTCGTGCGTTTCGTATGTCGGCGGAAAGGCGTGCGAAGCTGCGGCTGGCGAAGGTGGTGGAAGTAAGCGTGGCGGCGTCGGCGGCGTATTACCGTGCGTGCATGCGTGCGCAACCCCGCGGCAGCAAGCGCCGGACTCGGCGTGTGCCAGCGGCAGAGCTGCGAAGCCATGGACACGGTACGGGATGCCAAGTCTGGCTAAGCAACTGCCGAGGCTGGCGGCTTAACCCCCATGTCCGGCGGTTGAGGGACGGAAAGTGCGTAGAAGTTGATCGGGAAAGCGGGCATATAAGCCTGGCTGTGCTAGGTTCCTATTAAGTAATGGCGGTTTGTGCTAAGTAATTCGTAGGGGTAGACCATGCAGCGCAGGTAGGGGGCGGTATAAATGAGGCCGGGCACATATACTGCTCCACGAAACGACACTGTCGCACGTGTAGTTGAATAGACGCCCCCCCCCCCCCCCCCCGCCGGGTCGGCCCGCCGACCCGCCACGGCATGTAATATCTGTCATGCATCGCCGGGGTATGTGTGAGTGGATGCCCCGCCGCCACATCCCCCCCCACCCCCCCCATTTACACTTGTGCACTCATTAAGTTTGGGCTGGTTTCGGAGCAGTACATGTACGTATGTATATACATTAAATGGAACGTAGGACCTGCGCGGAAAGAGGCGGGGCTGGCGGAGTGCGTTATGGGTGCGTAGAGTAGCGTGTTGGTGAGATTCGGGGTGCATCGGACGCCGGATGCCCATCCACCCAGCGTAAAAGACGCCTACGTAATATTCACACTATATATATTCACACGCAAATGTGTGAAAACCGGACATTCCGTGCCGGATGGGTGGGAATACGGCGTCCGATGCAGCCAAAACCCCAGCAACACGCTATTCTGCGCACCGCCAATGCACTCCGCCAGCACCGCCTCATTCTCTGTCGATTTCGAAAACGCCTTCACATTATCCACCGCTAATTGCAATTGCCACCGTGTAATGTTGTCACGATGTGCGCACACAACAACACTTACTACCGGTTCCGACGCGGATGGAGGCGAGGCTTGCGGAGTGCGTTGGGGGTGCGTAGAGTAGCGTGCTGCAAATAATTGGGGTGCATCGGACGCCGGATGCCCATCCACCCGGCGTAAAAGACGCGTAATATTCACACTGCTTAATTAACACACAAATGTGTGAAAACCGGACATTCCGTGCCGGATGGGTGGGAATACGGCGTCCGATGCAGCCAAAACCCCAGCAACACGCTATTCTATGCACCGCCAATGCACTCCGCCACCACCGCCTCATTCTCTGTCGATTTCGAAAACGCCTTCACATTATCCACCGCTAATAATTGCAATTGCCACCGTGTAATGTTGTCACGATGTGCACACACACCAACACTTACTACCGGTTCCGACGCGGATGGAGGCGAGGCTTGCGGAGTGCACTTGCGGTGCACAGACTAGCGGGAGACTAGATCCATTTTCGCTTATTTGCAAGCACGGGCGGTGCTGCCAGACCTGATCGTCTACGGCCGATATAATATTCACACTATATTAACATCGGTGCACACCGCCGCACACCGCCGCACACCGCCGCACAACGCTGCGCGCGCACATTCGTCGCACACGTTATCCCGGATTCACTCGCCGTATCCATTACGCCGTGCTACTTCAACAATAAACATTGCGAAATTACACCGACACAATGCCGCACCTACTAGCTCTTGACAATACGTGCATATAAATAGTAGTGGCGCGCTGCTCCTCGCCTCCGATGTGTCGTTGACTGCTGCGAAAGGCGGTCGTCGACTGGGTGTTAGTTTCTCCACCTCGGCCGCCCCCCCCCCCCCTCTCCCCCCTTCACCGCTCACAGCGCCATGGCCGACCTCGCCCCCCCGGGCAAAAGTGGGCGGCGAGCCTTGCTGTCTCGCGTGTCCGCGCCGCCGGCATCGAGGAGGACGAGAAAGACATGAGGAAACCCGTGACAAGGTGGGCGCGCAACAAAACACTCCATCCTCCGCATTAGCACGCACCCACTCGTGGCTAACTTGTGCCGCGCGCAGGTTCGTCCGGGAGCGCCGTAAGGCCCACCTCAACGCCAAGGCTTCCACAGTGCCAGCGGCGCAACTCGTGGTGGCCGAGGAGGCCGCATCCTCAGCCGCTTAAAGGCGAAACGATTGTGGCTTGTTGTGGGTGTCTGTGCACAGGGGGCGTCCCGACGCGAAGGTAAGGAAGCTCATGGCGGCGTCGTCGACGGCACAGCCTCCCGGGGTGGTGAAGACACTGACGGATGACAAGAAGCGGAAGAGGCCAGTGAAGAAACGCCGAGGTAAGAAACTGACGGTCGCGGAGTCGGAGGCGGAGTCGGAGGCGCAGGCGGAGGCGGAGGCGGAGGCGGAGGCGGAGGCAGCGAGATCGTCGAAGCGGAGGGTCCCCCGGGCACGCAAGAACAAGAACAAGCAGTAGCCCCCGCCCCCTTACCCCCCCCCCCCCCCCCCCAGGCGGGAGCGGCTGGCGGCGAGGGGGGGCGGGGGGGGGCGGGGCGGGCGTGGTCCCCCCGCCCCCGCACCCCCCCCCCCCCCCTCTCCCCCCCGGGCCACATTCCCCGATGGCAGCTGTCGCGAATATTGTAATTCAAACATTCTTCGGCAAACCGCTGCCTGCCCCCGCCCTCCCCCTCGCGAATATTTATGTAACGTGAGCACTCTTTGGCAAAACATGGCAGCCAAACCGCCCATCTGATGACCTTTGATCGGACGGCTGGCAGGCCCGTTCAGCAGTACTAGCTATAATTTACACAAAATTCCCCAGTGTTACCAAATACGTACGGCTGCGATTTGCGATCCCATGTACTAATAGTCGTAGTTATCCACAGGACCACTCGTCATCGTGCCCGGGTACCGGGTACCGGGTACTAGATACCCGGTACCGGCGTAATAAATATATCGCGTACTACCCGGTACTACACGGACAGCCTTGTACCTTGTACGTCAGTGCCATGTACGCTTCACCGGGCTGGTACGACTACCAGAATGATGACAAAAAGGATTTATCGCCCGCCGGCAATAACGCCGGATGTACTCGCACGTAACTGGATGGACGTGCCGCCACCAGCAGCAGCCTTCACGGATAAATAATAGTCGCTAGTAGTAGTGCTTCGTCACCTGTATGTCACATCTGAATCTCACAGTGAAGGTGGCCAGGCGCGAAGAGGTTCGGGGAGGGCGGGAAGACAACCACCTCGGATGCCATTTCCGAGGTGCGCCGGTGCCGGCTGCGGTCGGGCCAGTAGGGCGCGATGACGGTGGCCGCCGCGCCTGAGATGTGCAGTTTGATGACGAGGTCATCGATGAGCCCCCATGGAGGGTTGCACCAGTTGTGCTCACGACGCCATGCGCAGTCGGAGAGGCGCATGCTGTCGGTAGCCTCGTTGCAAAGGGTCACGCCAGCGGAAAATCTAGCGCGGGAGCAGCGCCGTCTCCATGATAGCGAAGCGGTCGATGGTGTGACGCCTCTTGATGTTGTCGAGGTGGTCGAAGTGGCGTAGGTCAAACGCCGATTCGTCGTAGTCAATCTCGCGGTTGAGGCGGTCATCCCAGGTGTTCGCCGTGTTATTGATGTAGCGCGCACGGATGGAGATGTCGTTGGAGTCAAGGATAAACCGCAGATTTCGTAGCTCGGTCATGAACAGACGGGAGCCGGAGGTGAGGTTGGCGATGTGGACCACCGTCCCCCATGTTGTCCTCGTGGTGCGGCACTACCTGTCGACCTCGCATTTCCGATAGGAAGGCGGGCACATCGTACCGAACAGCCTTGAGCTCGTTGTAGGTGATGTGCAGCTCGCGCTCGTAGTCGTATCAGAAATCGCGCGCCTCGGTGGTGTCATCGAGGACGGCGCCCTATCCGTAGCCGGAGCTGTCGACATGCATGTAAGCCGTCTTCACGGGCTTGTAGATGGAGCAGTTGTTGCTGTGGTTGGGCGGGACCGCCATCCACCATTCGAGGTCGTGTCGGATGAGCTGGTGCGTCATCTTGACGCGTCCGCTGCATGAGTCCTTCGTGCGGAGCACGTCGTGCAGCTCGCGCAAGTAGAACCGTGCCGGCTTATTGATGACGAGGAACATGAATTGGGGACGCCCTGCCAGTGACGCGAGCTCTCGCACATGCAGCCATTGCTCATCCCTCTTAGCAACGGATGAGGCCAAGGGTTGTAGCAGCAAATGAATAGAGTTTTCGAGGGGGGGGGGGGGGGGGGGGGCTCAAATCGTACCGCTTTGTAAGTCGATCTCCATACCGAGGTGCTCAAGCAAGCCGTTGTACCGGCCCCCACTGATGGCCCATGTAGGGGTGTCGGCTGAGACCTTGCCTTCCGAGTAAGAAAGTGAGGCGGTCGCGCACAGCGTAGGCTTGCGCCCGGCTGGACGCAAAGAACAGGAAGTCGTCCATATAGGGGAGCATGCGGCAGCCACGGAAGTGGCTGCGCAGCGCTTGATGTCGACCCATCGTGTTGAGCTTGACGCGACGCACTCCTTGGGAGATCAATGCGAAGTCGGGGCGCCGCAATTAGCGGTTGAACGCCGCGGTGAGAGAGCAGAAGTAGTATATATGGGCTTAGGCTCCACCCCATGGTAGAGCTTGCCTCGGCAGTCGACGGAAAAATAGTCTCGGTCATCGGGATCGATGCCGACGGCGTAGAAGCCGTCATGTAGGTCCACGAAGAGCATGTCGTCACCCGGCCATGCCATGTGACGCAGTCGCGTGAGGGTCTCGAAACTCAGGTACCGCTCCTTGCAATACCGGTTGAGGGGTCGTACGTCGATGATAAGCCGTCATTTGTTCACGCCCGGCGGATTGAGAGACCACAATATGATAAAAATGCATCTGTGTGCAATCCAATAGCCAGACAATCATGGTGATGTTCATGAAAAGGTTAAAATTGTAGCACATGCAGCCTTGTGTGAAAATTGTGCACACTGGTTCGCACCAGTGTGCATGGTTACCACCCCTGTCCATGCCCTTTACATGTGCTACAATGTCTACGGCTGGCATTGGCAAACGATACAATAGTACTAAGCGCCTCCAGTGGCCGACTCCGCAAGCGCAGCCGGCGTGGCGGCTGATGCCGCCGACGATGACGATCACGCTGACGCCGTCGGGGTTAGTTGTCGCCATGTTGCGGGTGCCCGCCATGTTGCATGCGCTCCAGTGCTTACCTGGCCAACTGCTTGTCCAGTTTCTTGAGCTTCTCCTGGCCGTTGGGCTTCAACATGCGCACGATGTGCTTCAGCCCATCTGCCTCGCATGCTTGTGCGATGTATTTAAGAAAGAAACTGTCAGTGACACACAATACAGTTGCAGCCAGCAGCAACGGAAAGGGCAAGATGTACCTCGCAGAAGGGCAGCACGACGTTATAGACGTCATGCAGGTCTTTGTGGCGCCGTCCGGCTCCAAGTTGTTCAGCACAATGCAGGCACATGTCCGGGTTGAACCACGCCACCGACTTCTTCTGGTGGGTGTAGTCCTCCGACTCCGCCTTGGACTCGCATGTCAAGGCATCATCACAAACGAAGGTGTCGCAAAAGGGGTGATCCTTTGGCAAGGGTTGCATGCCATAAACAAAGGAAGGGGGGGGGGCGGGGGGAGGGGGGCGACGCATGCAAAGCATGCATGCATGGCTCTCTTCTGGTACTCCTTGTTGGCGGCCGATTTTTTTGGTACTCCGGAATCACGTTCTCCGCAGCGGGAGTCACCATCTTGGACAGCGTCGCTTTCACGGGAACTGCGCCTTTCCACTTGCTTCTGCTGAACCTAACATGTGGCTTGATGTAGTGCCTTCATTCCTGGAGTAGGTCAAGCGTGGGATCTGGCCCATCTGGCCAACGCCGTACACGGTAAACCGCCATGTAACGCCCAATGGCCGCACCTCGTCTTAACTTGGCCCATCTCCGCCCACCTCGTTTGCTCAGAGCAAGCTCAGCGCCTCGATCTTGCACATGCCGCCTCGTTACTATGTGTCTCCGCGTTATTGACCGGCTGTGGTATCGACCCGTCGACTGATATATACCGATCGCGCTGCAGCGCGTCTGCAGGCGGCGGCCCCTCATTGGCTGCCCAGCCTCATGACATCCGGCATGGATCGGATCGTTCTTCAACTCGCCATCGACAGCATGAGAATACGGACACCCCGGCAACGGAAGCGCAACATGTATGACCGAGAGGCATCATCCCTCTTGTCGAGCTTACAATACAAATACATAACCGAAGCTTCTTACTTTAATGTAAGCGGGTATCATATTGTGAATGTGGCTTTTTAAATTATATAGACAAAGATATTTGTTATATATGCAGTCATATATCCATCCTGTGGATGGAGGCGTGTGTCCATCCTATATATGGATGGAAGCATGTGTCCATTCTGTGGATGGACGTGTGTGTCCATCTTGTGGATGGAAGCATGCGTCCATCCTGTGGTCCTATGGATGGAAGCATGCGTCCATCCAATGCATGGGCACATGCTTCCATCCTGTGGATGCCAATAGAGTTGCCCCGTCCACAGTACAGTTGCATGCATGCAGTCGTTGTTCTTCACCCATTCTTGGCTCTTGAGGAGTAGATAGCTTGTAGGTGTCGCCAAGGACTTTATCGTTCCACCTAACGGAAACGCGGAGCCTGTGCATAGGAACCGGTCGTGATGACGACGCCATGCATGGGGGTGCGCGGGCGCAAGTATGTGAGAATTGGCGGCCAACATAGGTTGCTGGCATGCGCTGGAAGTGTGATGAGGAGCGGTCGTCAGTCAGTAGGAGGTAGCTTGAAGGTAGATAGGTTTGCATGCGAGCGAGCACGGTGGTACCAGCGGCGGCGGCGTAGGATAAGGACTAACGGGAGGTGCACATGGGCGTTGGAAGGCTGTCTACTGCTAAAATTACCAATAACAAAACTTTCGCAATTTACAAAACAACCCCCCTCCGTTTCCACGGATAATACTGACCCGAACCCGGTAAATTTGTCGGAATGGCCTAATCATGATATGTATCGGACACCATCTGCCGGACAGCATATTAATTTTCGATTTGAAATAACATGTTACTTAGTCGCTATATTTATTATGGGTAATATTAAATTAGTCGGCACGTGACAGCGCCCGCTGACCAGTATCGTGCTGGATTCGCCATGCATCATGACGAGTTACGAACGAGCGAATGTTGAAGCATTCCCATAAGCTTCAGGTGGGGGATTTGTACGTTCCGGTAAGTTATGATACGTGACGGTACGTTATAGTGAGTGACGGTACGTTATAGTTCGTAACGTTATGTTATGGTGCGTGAAGGTACGTTATGTACATGACAATACGTTATGGTATGCGACGGGACGTTGTAATATGTGAAGGTACGTTATGGTACGTGAAGATATGTAGTATATATATATAGGTACGTCGGTTGACGTGTCACTTATATGGAACCAATCTGCTAGGGGGGCGTTGCGTGCAGCACAGCAAAAAAAGAATAAGACGACACGTTCGTTGTTTCACGCTCGACGGGTGAATTGTTAACCCGCACCACCTAGCAACACATGTAGCCGGTCGAAATGTGTTTAGGAAAGAAGGAAACCGCATATAAATACTAGTTTAGTAAAACATTTGAAGTTGAGTCAGTTTTTGCCAGTTAATAAGATGAGCGAACGAAGATAGTGGCAAATTGACGAAGAAGGGGTAGCACCCTGTCACAAAGGGGGCACCGGAAGGGCCATTGCTGCGGTCGGAGTCTTGTTGAACTTGGAAGTGGCGAATGGGCATGATATGTGGCCGAAGAAGAACTTACCAAGGGCCATGCATGTGAAGGGAAGACGTTGGCGTCGATGTAGTTCAGAACGACATCGGAGTTGGTCGCCAACCCGCCATCATAGTGGCGGATGTAGGACAGCGGGACTCCGAATGATGGAGTTTGTAGTAGAAGCTGCACCCTTGCGAAGGTTGTGCGAGGTCCATGGAGTGCCGCCATAGAAGGAAGCACCGACATCGAGACGAACGGCCGCTGCACAGAGCCATCCGACATTGTAGCGACGGTCCATAACTTGGAGTGCTCGCTCGGGGTGACCGCCAAAAATTTAGTCTCGGCCAAGGCAACATGGATAAGGGGGACAGACTGAACGTTGTCGATAAACTGGTGCAAAAGACGGACGACACATGGGTGCTCCGATATGGGAAGGAGCCGTACGCGTAGGTCGCCAGGGCTGCGCCGTCCGCGGCACGGTCCTTCTCATGGTACAATTGCATGGTGATGTTGTAGGAGTCGACGTGAACGTCCCGCACTCGGCAGGACACACCAGTAAGCCCCCGGCAAGCGTGCAAAAAACACTACGAAGTTGACGACCGCGGCCATGCCGACCCGGAAGTCGTACCGCTACTCGAGGGGAGGAGCAGAAAAAAATCAATTCAACACGCTCAACGAAAGAGTAAGCGACATCCGCAAGCAGAGGGACGCGCAAAGGAACAACCTCCATGCGGCGTTGCCTGAGTACCAAGACACGGCGCGCGGCGGTCAGGTACATGCTGTCCTTAGCGATTGAGTCCATGTCGTGCAATTCGAAGAACATGTCGATTGCCGACAGCTAGGGCTGTAGCGACTTAGTCCCATTGTGGCTCCGCTCACCGATCCAAGCGATGTGCCGAACGACGGTAGCAATAGTCGCCTCTGCGCTAGCGGGCTGATGTTCTCGTAGTCGTAGCAGAACTCGGCGAACTGGCGCGACAGCTTGTCGGCGTAGCTCCGTGAGTTTGGGAGGTGAGGGAGCCGGAGAGGAGGTCGAGTGTGCGCTGCCTCAGCTCGTCCGAGCCGAACGCCTCGTGTAGACGGGCCCGAAGCTTAGCCGCCCAAGGGGCGAGAGCCTCGGGCTCATCAATCACATAAGTGGGACGTTTGACCGACGGGGTAATAACATGATGACGCCGGGCCATTCCGGCAAAATAATCGCCCGCGCCCGTGAAGTTGATGGCAGTTTGACGGTAACGGTTGAACGGGTAAGTCTGGGCATCCCCGGACTCTACGGAAGTCTTCGTGGAAGTCTTGTCGATGGCCTCGGCGTCGTGCTTGGAAGCGCGTGCTAGTAAGGGGTGAGGTCTTGATTAACGACAACGACGTAGGGTAGCAACTGCTCATCCAGAGGCAGTCACGAAGAGAGCGGCTGTGTAAGCCCCAAAACACGTCATCGAAATGTACTTCTCCTTGGCCGGTCATCTTGCTTGAGGTAGTCGCTCGTCAGGGCCGTACGCAAAGGAAAAATACCGGGTACTCGGCGGACCGGACAAACGTCCTCGTAACCATGCTCTGGTTTATGTAGTAGCTATGGCACCACGATATAGGTAGTTTTCCTCGCAACTCGCGGATTTCGCTCCGACACGTCCGCCCTATGCTGGCTTTAGCAAGTCAGGGCGCGCTGCGGCTCCCTCGCTGTTTGTGGATTGTCCAGCGACGCGCTGCCCGGATCTTGAGCCACGTGCTCCGTCTCCATCGACACCACGCCCACGAGCCCTCAATTGGGCCAACGACGGTGTGAGCTCGAGCAGCAATGTAGATTGGGCATGCATGTCTGCTTGAAGCAACTCAAGCGCTGGCTCGGCGACGGTGTCTTCTGCATATGGCATCGTGACGCACGGACATACGGATGCGAATTACACGCTTTTGTGGTGAGCCAGGTGTGCTGGTCTTTAAACAACACGTGACCTTCCCCACAACAGGTTTCCAGACAACTAATATATGTGTGTAACATAGCGAAACTGGAAGATGGGAAGTTCAATTGTTGCGGCTGCTTTTATGTCTACTCATGCACATACAAACGGGCGCAGCGACTGGTGAACCAGAAAACCCGTACCACTTGTACCCGTAGCACATGCATTTACCCTGAAAAGCAGTTAGGAAAGGAGGAAACCCCATAAACTAGTTTAGATCATAACTCGATGCGCACACCCCGCGGATGCTTGGGGGGCGGGGGGGGGGGGGGGGGTTCGTCGGGTTTACGACCTGTGTTTTCCGCATTTTTGTGTGTGATCATGAGCGATGTATCCGCCCGGCGGTATTAATCGTTGTTAAGTACTTAACTGAGTTTAGTCAGACGACGGACCGAGTTGTGCGGTCGAACGACTACCACCGGGAAAATATAGCACAGTAGCCAGTTATCGGCTCTGTCTAGAATCTTCCAGGATGGGACAGTGAGCAGCGGACTCGCGACCGCACCAGCTCCCGACCTGTTTCCCTGCCTGCCTGCAGCTACTACTTAGCCAACTGTCTAGACCATAGCGCTCATCCCTTTTGCTGTTGCGCTTCACGCACCAGCAATCGCGCGGCACCTGTGCCGCGAGGGGAAGCGATCCTTGTCGATATTATCCGCCTGCGCTAGCACGACGCCCTGCGCACGGCATTGTCAGGGCTCAGTATGCCTGACAACTCCGGTGACGCCCCTAGTGGCCTAGCCGAAGACCGCATCGCCGCGCTGGAGGCCGGTTTCGCGGGGCTTACCACTGTGAGATTCAGATGTGACATATATACAGGTGACGAAGCACTACTACTAGCGACTATTATTTATCCGTGAAGGCTGCTGCTGGTGGCGGCACGTCCATCCAGTTACGTGCGAGTACATCCGGCGTTATTGCCGGCGGGCGATAAATCCTTTTTGTCATCATTCTGGTAGTCGTACCAGCCCGGTGAAGCGTACATGGCACTGACGTACAAGGTACAAGGTTGTCCGTGTAGTACCGGGTAGTACGCGATATATTTATTACGCCGGTACCGGGTATCTAGTACGAACCCTAGTCGTCCTGTGGATAACTACGACTATTAGTACATGGGAGCGCAAATCGCAGCCGTACGTATTTGGTAACACTGGGGAATTTGTGTACATTATAGCTAGTACTGCTGAACGGGCCTGCCAGCCGTCCGATCAAAGGTCATCAGATGGGCGGTTTGACTGCCATGTTTTGCCAAAGAGTGCTCACGTTACATAAATATTCGCGAGGGGGAGGGCGGGGGCAGGCAGCGGTTTGCCGAAGAATATTTGAATTACAATATTCGCGACAGCTGCCATCGGGGAATGTGGCCCGGGGGGGGGGGGGTGCGGGGGCGGGGGGGCCACGCCCGCCCCGCCCCCCCCCGCCCCCCCTCGCCGCCAGCCGCTCCCGCCTGGGGGGGGGGGGGGGGGGGGTAAAGGGGGCGGGGGCTACTGCTTGTTCTTGTTCTTGCGTGCCCGGGGGACCCTCCGCTTCGACGATCTCTCTGCCTCCGCCTCCGCCTCCGCCTGCGCCTCCGACTCCGCCTCCGACTCCGCGACCGTCAGTTTCTTACCTCGGCGCTTCTTCACTGGCCTCTTCCGCTTCTTGTCATCCGTCAGTGTCTTCACCACCCCGGGAGGCTGTGCCGTCGACGACGCCGCCATGAGCTTCCTTACCTTCGCGTCGGGACGCCCCCTGTGCCCAGACACCCACAACAAGCCACAATCGTTTCGCCTTTAAGCGGCTGAGGATGCGGCCTCCTCGGCCACCACGAGTTGCGCCGCTGGCACTGTGGAAGCCTTGGCGTTGAGGTGGGCCTTACGGCGCTCCCGGACGAACCTGCGCGCGGCACAAGTTAGCCACGAGTGGGTGCGTGCTAATGCGGAGGATGGAGTGTTTTGTTGCGCGCCCACCTTGTCACGGGTTTCCTCATGTCTTTCTCGTCCTCCTCGATGCCGGCGGCGCGGACACGCGAGACAACAAGGCTCGCCGCCCACTTTTGCCCGGGGGGGCGAGGTCGGCCATGGCGCTGTGAGCGGTGAAGGGGGGGGGGGGGGGCGGCCGAGGTGGAGAAACTAACACCCAGTCGACGACCGCCTTTCGCAGCAGTCAACGACACATCGGAGGCGAGGAGCAGCGCGCCACTACTATTTATATGCACGTATTGTCAAGAGCTAGTAGGTGCGGCATTGTGTCGGTGTAATTTCGCAATGTTTATTGTTGAAGTAGCACGGCGTAATGGATACGGCGAGTGAATCCGGGATAATGTGTGCGACGAATGTGCGCGCGCAGCGTTGTGCGGCGGTGTGCGGCGGTGTGCGGCGGTGTGCACCGATGTTAATATAGTGTGAATATTCTATCGGCCGTAGACGATCAGGTCTGGCAGCACCGCCCGTGCTTGTAAATAAGCGACAATGGGTCTAGTCTCCCGCTAGTCTGTGCACCGCAAGTGCACTCCGCAAGCCTCGCCTCCATCCGCGTCGGAACCGGTAGTAAGTGTTGTTGTGTGCGCACATCGTGACAACATTACACGGTGGCAATTGCAATTATTAGCGGTGGATAATGTGAAGGCGTTTTCGAAATCGACAGAGAATGAGGCGGTGCTGGCGGAGTGCATTGGCGGTGCACAGAATAGCGTGTTGCTGGGGTTTTGGCTGCATCGGACGCCGTATTCCCACCCATCCGGCACGGAATGTCCGGTTTTCACACATTTGTGTGTTAATAAAGCAGTGTGAATATTACGTAGGCGTCTTTTACGCCGGGTGGATGGGCATCCGGCGTCCGATGCACCCCAATTATTTGCAGCACGCTACTCTACGCACCCCCAACGCACTCCGCAAGCCTCGCCTCCATCCGCGTCGGAACCGGTAGTAAGTGTTGTTGTGTGCGCACATCGTGACAACATTACACGGTGGCAATTGCAATTAGCGGTGGACAATGTGAAGGCGTTTTCGAAATCGACAGAGAATGAGGCGGTGCTGGCGGAGTGCATTGGCGGTGCACAGAATAGCGTGTTGCTGGGGTTTTGGCTGCATCGGACGCCGTATTCCCACCCATCCGGCACGGAATGTC
Source organism: Tetraselmis striata (assembly GCA_006384855.1). NCBI lineage: Eukaryota > Viridiplantae > Chlorophyta > Chlorodendrophyceae > Chlorodendrales > Chlorodendraceae > Tetraselmis > Tetraselmis striata. The sequence continues at coordinate 11,970 of VCJN01001108.1, read as the reverse complement.
CGGTTTTCACACATTTGCGTGTGTTAATAAAGTGTGAATATTACGCGTCTTTTACGCCGGGTGGGTGGGCATCCGGCGTCCGATGCACCCCAATTATTTGCAGCACGCTACTCTACGCACCCCCAACGCACTCCGCAAGCCTCGCCTCCATCCGCGTCGGAACCGGTAGTAAGTGTTGTTGTGTGCGCACATCGTGACAACATTACACGGTGGCAATTGCAATTAGCGGTGGACAATGTGAAGGCGTTTTCGAAATCGACAGAGAATGAGGCGGTGCTGGCGGAGTGCATTGGCGGTGCACAGAATAGCGTGTTGCTGGGGTTTTGGCTGCATCGGACGCCGTATTCCCACCCATCCGGCACGGAATGTCCGGTTTTCACACATTTGCGTGTGAATATATATAGTGTGAATATTACGTAGGCGTCTTTTACGCTGGGTGGATGGGCATCCGGCGTCCGATGCACCCCGAATCTCACCAACACGCTACTCTACGCACCCCCAACGCATTCCGCCAGCCCCCCCTCTTTCCGCGCAGGTCCTACGTTCCATTGTATGTATATACATACGTACATGTACTGCTCCGAAACCAGCCCAAACTTAATGAGTGCACAAGTGTAAATTGGGGGGGGGGGGGGGGGGGGGGGGATGTGGCGGCGGGGCATCCACTCACACATACCCCGGCGATGCATGACAAATATTACATGCCGTGGCGGGTCGGCGGGCCGACCCGCCGGGGGGGGGGGGGGGGCGTGGGGGGGGGGGGGGCGTCTATTCAACTACACGTGCGACAGTGTCGTTTCGTGGAGCAGTATATGTGCCCGGCTTCATTTATACCGCCCCCTACCTGCGCTGCATGGTCTACCCCTAAGAATTACTTAGCACAAACCGCCATTACTTAATAGGAACCTAGCACAGCCAGGCTTATATGCCCGCTTTCCCGATCAACTTCTACGCACTTTCCGTCCCTCAACCGCCGGACATGGGGGTTAAGCCGCCAGCCTCGGCAGTTGCTTAGCCAGACTTGGCATCCCGTACCGTGTCCCTTCGTACGTAGCTCTGCCGCCGGCACACGCCGAGTCCGGCGCTTGCTGCCGCGGGGTTGCGCACGCATGCACGCACGGTAATACGCCGCCGACGCCGCCACGCTTACTTCCACCACCTTCGCCAGCCGCAGCTTCGCACGCCTTTCCGCCGACATACGAAACGCACGAATCCCCCCCCGTCCCCGCGTCATGTATATTATATTCGAGGCGACTATGCGGGGCGCAGCACACGCCGCGGCGTGGGTCGGCGGAGCGATAGGCGGCGGGAGCCCTAATGGCCGGGCAGTATCCACACCCACACAGGCACCGCCGCTCACCTCCGACGCGGATGAACCGCCTCCCAAAGGAAACATGCCGGTTGGTGGTAAGCCCAGCAGGCGTGTGTGGGGTGCCGGCGCCGGTACTGGTGCGACGGAGCTGTCGCGTCAGGAACCGCACCGCATGTGGAGCAACACATGGCGGTGCCGGCCCCACCTATGTCTAGGGCCACCTCCTCACAACACCCCGCCACGACGGCGTCGGCCACCGCCGACGGCGCCGTTGCGGGGGGGGACGCCCTGCCAGGCGACGATGATGCGCCTGGTGCGCCGCGTCAGGAGGCGGAGGAGGCCGTGGTCGAGGCGACTGATCGGGCTGAGGGGGTTGTCGAGGCGAGCGAGGCTGCGCTCGCGCCACCCGCCCCGCAGCCACCTGCGGGACATGCCGACTTGCTCGTCGCCATGTTGACCGGAGCACTACGAGCAGTGGCGGGAGGCGGCCACATCCACTATCATGTGCTGTCCTGGCCGGACGCCCGTCATGCGTGGACTGCGGCCAACGGACGGACTGGGAGTGTTGCTGCGACGGCAGCCCGGCTTTGTGCGGCCCCAAGTACCCATGCATGGCGACCCATCAGCGGGCAGTCCCCTGCCCGACCACGGCCACGGTGAGGGCGGAGTTCCGCCATGTCAGGGACGCGTTCCACGACGCGACTCGCGCCGCCGTGTGTGAGGCTTCCGAGAAGGCACGCGCGGCTGGTAGGGTGCGCAGGGTGAGGCGGCGGACGGCCCAGGAGCTGAAGGAGAGCGAGACATGCCGTCAGTGAGGTCGGGCGCAATGTCATTGGGTGGGGCACACGGACGTGTAACACTTGCACTTTGCGCGTACTGCTGGGTTACATCCAGGCTGCGTCACACTATGCAACCGGAAAGGCTGCGTTGCTACTGCAAACAATGCGACGCCTGTAGCAACTGTAGCAACCGCTGCCGCGCCTATCCCACAGCCGCTGCCCCCCCCCCCCCCCACGCGGGATCCCCGCCATCAGCAGCTTGCACTTGCACTTTGCGCGTACTGCTGGGTTACATCCAGGCGGCGTCACACCGGAAAGGCTGCGTTGCTACTGCAAACGATGCTACGCCTCACTCGGTAGCAACCGCTGCCCCGCCCATCCCACTCGGGATGCTGAGAGCAACTAAAGGGCACCGGGGGCGGGGCAAGAGGGAGCAGGGCCAATGATTGTGGAAGAGCGGGGACCCGCTTGCATGCCATCGTATTATATCTTGCACAATATCTGTTGCTGCACTCATATCTCACATCACTAGCTTAGCTATAGTGATTCCCCCCCCCCCCCCCCCCCCCCGCACCGCGTACGCACAAGCCTAGGTATACGCATCAACTGCCCGCCGGGATGAGAAACTGGTATTGGTAGTGTGTCTGTGGGGTGGAGGGGGGGGGGGCAAAAGAGCTGCCAATTGCTGCCAAGCTGGTGCGTTACATTGGGGCAGGCGCTGGGCAGACAATTGGGGCTCGCTTCAGAGCATTGTCTAGTGCCTATGCGGCTGCGCCGCCTCCGCCGCATGCAGACTCTGCGGGCTCACCAGCACCGCCACCTCAGTCATGCGGCCCTGCACCCCGCAGCCTTGGCGCCGCGCTGCCCCTGCATCCCGCAGCCTTGGCGCCGCGCTGCCCCGGCCGCCGCGCCTTGGCGCCGCGCTGCCCCGGCCGCCGCGCCTTGGCGCCGCGCTGCCCCGGCCGCCGCGCCAAGGCGCCGCGCTGCCCCGGCCGCCGCGCCTTGGCGCCGCGCTGCCCCGGCCGCCGCGCCTTGGCGCCGCGCTGCCCCGGCCGCCGCGCCTTGGCCCCGCGCTGCCCCGGCCGCCGCGCCTTGGCGCCGCGCTGCCCCGGCCGCCGCGCCTTGGCGCCGCGCTGCCCCGGCCGCCGCGCCTTGGCGCCGCGCTGCCCCGGCCGCCGCGCCTTGGCGCCGCGCTGCCCCGGCCGCCGCGCCTTGGCGCCGCGCGGGGTATCGAGTCCTCCCCTCCCTAGTGAGCGCGTCCACCTGCGCCTTGCGCTCGGGGCCGTCCTTGTCCGTCACCACATTCTGCAACCCCCACCGCGTGACGAACCACGCAGGTCCTTGCATGCGCTTGTACATGTGCCCAAGCACCGCCTGGGGACGCGAAGCTCCTTCTCGGTCATGATCGCCTTCACCCGGGCCTCCTCGAGCAGCGGACCGGCGTTAAGAATGGAAAACGTTTCCATGTGGTGCAAGCAGTCCTCCATGACCCAGCCGGACTGCACCGTCACCTTGCCTGACCCTGCAGTCATGGAGGGGAATGCCGTCACGCCCACGCCCACGCCCACGCCCACGCCCGGGGGGGGGGGGGGTTACCTTTCGATTCTTGGACACTGCAAACGAAGGGCGCAACCCGCGTTCAAAGTTGCTGGGTATCGGGACTAAAGCCTGGCGCCGGTCTTCCTGCTTCATAGCTCGGAATCCAATGTGGCCCTGCACGGTGACAAATTTCCTCCAGAAGTCCCTTCCCAAGCCCAAAAAAAACAGGTGGAACGGCGCGAGGGGGAAGAGGTTGATCATGCTGACATAGCCCAGGACCACATGCACATGGCACACGCCATGGCAGCCAGTGTTGTGCTTGGCCTCCGCCAGCCGGGTTGTGTTGAACGCACGCCGGGCAAGGTGCGTGATTCACTGGACAAGTCATCGCCTTGATGGACGGTTACCAAGCGAGCCTCCCCGTCCGCATCCACAGGGGGGTGCTCCTGGGCAGCCGCCATAGCCTCCACAACCTGCCACGCCGACCGGGCGGGTGCGTGTGATTCCATACAACCGCAGTTGAGTGGTGCCACCAGCACGCATGCCGGGCCCACTCACCTCTGAACGCAGAAGGCCCACAATGTCCCCGTCCTCGAAAACAGCGCGCCACTGGGTCGCCCCGCCGTAGTCCTCCAACACCCACTCGGTAACGAGGCCGGTTATCACGCCGTAGTGCCATACTCCCCGGAACTTCTTGGCGATGACCTTCATGTAGAAGTCGCCGGGATCGCCTTTCCATATCACGCCCTCATCGCGGGTTCGACGCCCGCCGGCGGCCACGCAGGCGCGTCGATGTCCATACCGTCTTCGCCAACGGGGTCCTCCCCCACGCCCATCACATCGTCCACCTTCGAGCCGCCGTCGTCCGAGACCGGCGCCGGCGGGCCGTTTCCGACGGCTGCAACTACTCCTGCTGCCGCGCTTGTTGCTGCTGTTGCTGCTGCTGCTGCTGCCGCCCCTGCTGCTGCTGCTTGTGATAAGGCGGCCTTGCGGCGCAACTTAGCCGCACGCTTCAACGAGTGGCTACAGTTCGGGTATTTCCGGAAGTGCCGCTCTCGCGCCGTCCTTTCACTACTACCCGTCACGATACCGTGGCAGTGCTTGCATGTGTACACGCCATCCTTCGACACACTCGCTATCCATCCCTTTGCCGGCATGCCTGCTGCCGCGCGCGGGGGGCGGGGGGGGGGGGGGTTGAGAGTTGGGGTGGATGTAACCCACCACCGGCAGGCAACACAGATGCGAGTGCGCGGCTTGTCCGCGCTTGATTCAACGGTGAGCGGCGGTGACCGTGAGGCGACCCCGTACTTCATGCGCGTGCTGGGGCGTTACACAATCATCAGCAGTTAGGGCGGCTGCATTAAAACGCGCACCTACGAACACCACCTACCGCCTACCACCTACCGTACCACCTACATCCGCCCACACCTCCGCCCGTCGTGCCGCACATCGCGGCACACCGCGGGGTCAGCGGTCAGCGATGTGCGGTCAGCGATGTGCGGCGATGTGCAATGAGTGCGTACATCCGCCTGTACTTAGCCCGGGTGCTCCGCGTCGGCGGGCGACACGCGAGCCCGCGTGCGCATATCAATTTGATGAAATTATGGAAACGAGAAATTCATATAGTACTTTACAGGTCGCGCGCGATAGTCGTCGCTACTGGGTATGAAATCCACGTCCCTCGTCCGTCCCGTATCGTCCCCGTATGTCGTCGTTCGTCACCAGTAGGGCACATTTACGTCACATCTGAATCTCACAGTGTACGGAGCTTCTGGAAGCCCTACGAAGTGACCTTCAGCGGCCTAGTGGTTCTACTCCTACCGAGCCCCGCGCGCCCGCTAGTAGCGCTGCCGCGGCGAGCTCCCAGCACGACGCACCGGCTCGCGCAGAGCAGGTTTCCGTGCCCCAGCCCCAGCGTGGTGGCCCTAGTGCCGCTGCCCCTTCCTTAGTCTGGGAGGAGTGGGCTCATTTAATTGGCCCCGGCTTTTCCGTCCAGCCCAGTCCCGGCCTCTCTCCGATTCCCCAACTGTACGACATCTCATCTGACGAGACGCACCGCCAGCTCATCGCGCGTCGGCACTGGGCCACTTTGGATCAGTACCGCTCTCTGTACTGCTTTGGCTTCTACGATGCGGTGGCCCACGCGGCTCTCTGCGAGGCGCTCGCGTCGATTAAGAGAGCGGCAAGCGCGGCGCAGCCCCCTGGTGAGGAGGACCTTCGCCTCCTTGAAGCGGGCGTGGCGGCCTACGACGCCTCAAATAAACACCGGCGCGACTTCCTGGCGTTTATCCGCCTCAACGCGTCGAACGATGCGGATGCGCGGACCAAGACAGTCGCACAGGTGGTTCGCCGCAGCCTCCTCAAGCCCGGTTTCGCGGACTATGGTTCGGAAGCAGTGGCGCAGCTCAGCGACGAGCTTTTGCGCCGCGAGGCCGAGTACAGCGTCACGGCGGCGGCAAAGGCAGCCGTACAACAGCGCTTCGGCGTGGGACCAGACCCCAACGAGGAGGAGGACAACGACGACGAGCCACCATCCAGAGCTCGACGGCGCCGGCCCTCCGGACGCCGCCCACGCCCAGACTTCCGCCCCACAGCCGACGACGCCGACAAGGGCAAGGGCAAGGGCAAGGCCTGACGGTGCGGCCCGCCATTCCGCTTCGTTACCACGCCCCTCCACGTTTCTGCGCCATCGCGTGCGGCAGAACTGGCGGGAGTGGCGGCGAATCGGGGCGAGCGGGCGCGTGCTCCGGTGGGTTCGCGAGGGAGTGCCGCTACCTTTCTCTGGCGCGGCGCCCACGCCTTTCCACCGGGGCGTCTCTCTACAGGACGCTACGCCTCAGCAGCTCGAGTGGTGGGAGCGGGAGAGCCAGCGACTAGTAACAGTCGGCGCGCTAGAACCTGGCGTGCGCGAGCACTACGTGTCGCGAGTCTTCCTAGTACCAAAGCCGGGCTGCAACCAGTGGCGCCTTGTAATAGACCTGCGCCATCTAAACTCTTACTGCGCGATCTATTCCATGCGATTCGAAACTCTGCGTCGCCTGCGGTACCTGGCGAAACGCGGCGACTGGGCGTTTTCCTTCGACCTGCAGGACGGCTACTACGCCCTGGGCTTGCGGGAGGACGTCCGCGACTTCTTTACAATCAACGTACGTGGCACCCTGTGGCGCTTCGCGGCCCTCCCCATGGGTTGGTCGCTAAGCCCTTACTACTTCTGCACTCTGATGGCGGTCATGGTGCGCTACCTGCGTCAACCAGACTTCGCGACCTACAGCAGCTACGGCCGGCCCTTCCGTCGACGCTTGCGTCGCCGCAAGGCGCGCGGCGTTTGCCTACGTTCATCGACGACTTCCTGTTTCTGGCACCGTCGCGCCAGCTGGCTCTATGCCTACGGGCCGAGGTCGAGCGACTCTGGGGGCGCCTGGGCCTGGCCAAGCACCCCACCAAGGCGCACCCCGAGCCCGCCCAGCAGCTGCAGCACTTAGGCATGGACTTGGACATGGTCACTATGCAGTTCCGCGCCCCAGCGGCGAAACTGCGTCGGCTCTCCAACCTGGCCCGCGACCTCTTGTGCATCGCTGCGCGCCGCCGCCGCCACGCGCCGGCCAAACTCCTTGCGTCTCTCGCCGGGCAGGGCCAGTTCCTCTACCTCGCGATGCCTCCGGCACGTTTCTACCTCCGCGAGGCGCACACCGTCTTGGGCCGATGCTCCTCTCCGAGCGGCAAGGTCGTTCTGACGCGTCAGCTCATTCGCGATTTGGAGTGGTGGCGCGATGTTCCCACGCGCCACAACGGCGCACCGATTCTGCGCCCGGTGGAGACAGCCTATCTGCACACGGACTCCAGCCAGTACGGCTGGGGTGCGGTACTGTGCGAAACTACGGAGGCACGCGGATATTGGTACGAGGAGGATCGTCGACGTCATATAACGTACAAGGAGCTCAAAGCGGTACGTCTCGCCATACAGTCATTTTTGCCACGGCTGATGGGGCGCCGCGTACTTTTGTACGAGGACAATCAGGCGGTGGTGCATATCCTGTCCAATTTGACTACTCGGTCACCGGTGCTTATGGCGGAACTTCGCAAGCTATGGTATTTGCTGGATGTACACGATATTCGTTTACGAGTACGGTACATTCGATCTGCGGCGAACGCATGGGCGGACAAGCTTTCGCGAGAGAAGGACTTTTCCGATTGGATGATCAATCCTCGTATATTCCGGTGCGTCGATCGCATCTGGGGACCTCATACGGTCGACCGATTCGCAACTATGGAGAACGCCTTGTTACCTCGGTACAACTCCCGGTGGACGGTCCCAGGTACCGAGGCGGTGGACTCCTTGGCCCAGTCGGACGCCACGTGGCGCGCCGAAGTGAACTGGTGCAATCCCCCCTGGCAGCTGCTGGACGATCAGGTGCTAAAGCTGCAGCAATCGGGGGCCGCGGCGACCGTGGTCGCCCCGGCCTGGCACGGCCGTCCTTGGCTCCAGCAGCTACACGAGATGGCTACAGAGGTACTGCACTACCCTCCTTCCCGCGATCTGTTCTTTCCCGGGCTGCTCGGGCGCCGCGCGGGCGTCGGGCCGCCGCCCTGGAGCGTGATGCTCTTCCGCCTTCCCTTCCGTCCTTCTTCTACCGGTCGCGACGCGCCGGTTACGGGGCGTTAAGTGCTGCGGCTGCTACCTTGGACGTTTCCGCGGACGCTTTTCAGATCTCCCGTACAGATGCTCACAGCAGGCAACACCCGGCTGTGCGGTACGGGTTGAAATCGAACGTACCGTCTGCACCATGGGCAGCGATTATGCGACCTGGGCTACTGCGGTTACTCGGCGACGACGAGGTTAGGCGCCGTGCCGCGGATTTCTTGATGTGTTCGCGCGCGGAACGTACCGTGCAGTCTTACGGATCTGAATTCAACCTATTCTGCGAGTTCTGCGCGCAAACTGGGAGACTGCCGGACACGGCGGATCCGCCGCTCATCGTTCGGTACATCTCTTGGGTTGCGGCACGTGGCCGCAACAAGGCTGGTGCCTTTGGACCCTACCTTTCAGCGATCAACGCCTTTTTCACCGATAATTTCAAGGAGCCGCCGGCGCTTGGGCCTTTCGTCAACCAGGCGATGCGCGGTTGGGAGCTGGCTCAGCAGGTGCTGGACGCCCCGGACTACCGGGTGCCTCTGCCTGCGGACGTCGCCCTCGCCTGTGTTCGGCGTGCGCAGCGGCTGGTTTCTCACAGGTCCATCGCGTGCGACCTGCCCACATTCCGTGCCCTGCTCGTTACCGCGGTCAATTTCCTTTTTTGTCACCGCGCGGGTACCAGTACGGGGTGCGGCGTGCGCGATTTGGCGGTTGATTCCCGCAGCATTACGCTGTACCGTCGAGTACTTAAGGGCAAGCCTTCCGGGGCGCCTCGTCCGGTGCTGCAAATTTCCCGCGAGGCGCACCCCGAAATCGCGGAGCTTTTGGAGTTCTTCGTCAGCTGCCGCGATCACGTGCTGCCCGGTGCTACTCGGTTTTGGCAGCTCCCTGATGATGATCCCGGCACGTGGACCGCGGCTACTGTCTCCGAATGGGTAACTGCCGCTGCCTTGGCAGTTGACGCTACCCCGCCTGCTGGTTTCTGCTGGTCGTCGCACAGCCTTCGCAGTGGCGGGGCGTCCGCGGCCTCGGCCACGGGCGTCCCTATGCCTACGATTCGCTGGCTTGGCGGCTGGAAAGTGGGCAGCGGCGTGGTCTTCAATTACATCGTGCCAGGCATCCTGGACTCCGCTGGGGCCCGCTACTTCTTCGGCTCCCTGGCACCGCAGCGTTCCGCTGCTAATCTTTCACAGTGACTGGTTTTCACCGGTAACTGTGGCCTTCCGGTTTTGCCTGGCAACGTGACTCGCACTCTGTCTAATCGTTGTTAAGTACTTAACTGAGTTTAGTCAGACGACGGACCGAGTTGTGCGGTCGAACGACTACCACCGGGAAAATATAGCACAGTAGCCAGTCATCGGCTCTGTCTAGAATCTTCCAGGATGGGACAGTGAGCAGCGGACTCGCGACCGCACCAGCTCCCGACCTGTTTCCCTGCCTGCCTGCAGCTACTACTTAGCCAACTGTCTAGACCATAGCGCTCATCCCTTTTGCTGTTGCGCTTCACGCACCCACCCGTCCCACCCATCTTGTTTGGTGTGGCGAGGGGCTTGTAAGACAAGACACTCGCTTCTGGCAACGTGACTCGCACTCTGTCTAAACTACCTGGACAGTAGCCGCATAGGGAATCCTTTTATCGAAAAAGACTCGTAATAATAAGCCGATCATCACTACCCGAAAGAAGCGCATAATACGGGTAATAATAGCAATGAAGCGCATCATCACCCGGTCATCGGCCGAAGCCTCCGCCGCGGCACTTACCTAGATAAAAATCATAGAAGTGATATAAGGAATAGCGCGCTCATTTTTTAATCCGTCGTTATTATTATAATGCATATGTACACATTTATTATCCTTAATTCATAGATATCAGGATTAATGTAGTAAGAATATATATGCTGATCAGGACGATATATAAGGATTAATCCTTACTTGTCGTAGTAGCCCTACCGGTATAGACGATACGTACGAGACCGCCTGATGCGCTGCCGAGTTGACCGCCGGCTCATACTTTTTGGTTACAGGGAGAGCGTCAAGAGAATGCACGCAAAGTACCGCCGGCTCATCCTGCGGAAACTCCGCCAGCGGAGCAGCAGCAGCGCCAGTCACACGCCCTGTGCTTGTACACACGCCCTGTGCCCCAGCCTGCCCGGCACCGCATAGCGACTACCTGTACTACAAACTGCACGTTGCTGCGCAATAAGCTGCACCAGCCGGTGCACTGCAGGAAGAGAATACAGGATCGCTGGGCATCTCCGCAGCCCCGGCCGGCAGAGGTGCGACTGGTACCCGTAGGTGCGCGCCGGCCGACCGTCGTGCGATGCGCCGCTTCGCTTTAATTGACAATGTACCGGGACTAACCGCGGCGCTGCCCCGGCGTTGCCCCGCCCTCCGCAGCACGGAAAAACACAGCGCCCCTTTCTAGCGCTCGTCGCGCAATCTCCTCAGCAACCAGCTGTCATCACCCCACCTACCCTGCCCCGCTCCGAGAGGTGGTACCAATAGGAACCCAGAGGCGGGTACCGACTAGCGACTATCCGTACGTGAGAGGCTACGAAGCAGCGACTAGAGTACTCCCACTCCGTTGCACCATCGCCAGCTGGGGCGGCACGGTGCACGCATATTGCGCTGCTGCCAACGCCAATAACGACTCGAGTCCACTGTCGCAGGCTGCAAGGGAGGTGGCAGACCAGGATGGTGACCAGCCGCGCGCCGCTGAGCAAGTACGACAGCCTGCCTGTGGCAGATGTCGCCAACGGTGGCAGTGCCGCCCGCTTGGTCAGCCGCGAGCGGGAGGACGCCCGGCACGCGCGTTGCCGCTGCGCCTTCTACTGCGTGCTGCTGCTGCTGCCCGCGGCTGTGCTGCTGTACCTGATCGCGCGGACGGGGTCCGCTGGCGGCGCCTGGCAGCCGGAGCCCCGCCGGGACATGCCGGACTGGCGCAGGACGCACCAGGCATACGTGCGGGAGATAAAGCAGCGCGCAGAGGTGCGGCACTGCGGCGCAAGTGGGCATGCGTGTCGCCACGCCGGCTTGCAGCTCGCCGTCCTCTAGCAAGAGGCTGTATACCCCCCCTTCCCCCTTCCCCGCTCGCACTGTCTCTGTACTTGTCAGGTGGCACGTCTGCGTATAAACACAGGCTGCAGGTAAAAATGATGGGTCGGCGCGTGCTTCCATCATCAAACACCTCATACGCTCATAGTGGTATAGACGACCCCATCTAGTGATATACTGATCGAGTATCGTTTAGCCCGCCACACATTAGGTGGCAGTAACCAGGCAATAGCACCACGCATTATTCGTACATCTAATCGGGCTAGGTGTATACTCTCCGCTGAGATCACTGGCGATGTATTGCACCGTGAGTCTTTTGCCAGCGCATTGGCGCATTGTGTTCGTTGGGAGGGACTTATAAGGCCACCGGATTGACCCCCCCCCCCCCCCCCCCCTTCCTTTTCCGCATCTCACCGCGCAGGACCTTAAGCTCGTCTTCTACGGCGACTCAATCACCGAGGCATGGCGCGGCACCAGCCGCGGGAAGGAGGTGTCGCGCGCTGTGGGTATCCCGGCGGTGTGGGAGCAGTACTTTGGGCAGACATATGGGGCGGCGGCCGCGGCATATGGCATCTCGGGTACTACCCACCGGGGCGCCCGCTGCCCTGTTAGCTCTGATAGATCCTGTTGGACCCCGAAATGGCACACCCCCA
>VCJN01001107.1:0-19993 GCA_006384855.1 Tetraselmis striata | reverse complement strand
GCCTACACGCACGGTGTGTGCAACTTATGCCAAGGGCCGTAGGCACCGAGTTTGGTGCGACGAGTGCCGTTGTTTCCATTTTTGGACGGTTAGTTGGCGCAACCCACAATTTTTTGGCGCCAACGCATCATGCACCGATTTCGCGTTTTGAAAGGGCGCCCACAAATGGTCGTGTTGTCGCGCGGGTGGGTATAAAGCGCGCGATAGGCGTTCGCCCGAACTATTCCCACTGTAGTTAGCATGTATGCACATGCAGCCGGCGTTATTCTCGCCCATGCATGCGCTTTGCGATCGAAAATGCAAAACCCGGACTTATGTGGAGGGGTGTATGTTACGCATTATTTATGTCCGAGGATCAAAACGGGATGACCGTCGAAAACTGGACGACAGATCTTAAAACGGCATCCGAGAAGATTTTACCGCCGGCTTTAATTAAGTACGAGTCGGGTTCATTCACCATGCCGCTTCTTTGATTTTCGATTTTAATGCAATTCGAGGCGGTCCTGTCTCACGGGGGCGAAAAAAAATCGAGGTGTTGCAGTACTTATGGCAGAATATCGGTATCGGCCGGTCAGGAACGCGGTGATACAACCCCACCCCATCATACATACATGCATACATAGTCGCTATCAGCGTACAGGTACTAGTCGCTATTGCTATTACTCCCAGTACTAGTACTAACTAATAATAATATGTCTTATCATTTTACCGTTTGCCCTAGTGCTGGCAGTCACCCCACTGGTACCCACCAGTTGATCTATTGGTACTGGTTTTAGCGGCAGGTGGATTTGTGATTGATACCCACCACCAGTGCGACAGCGCGTACTATATAGCGTACTGTACGCTGCGGACCCGGAATAAAGCCGCCCTTATACCCCTCCCATCTTCTCCTGACATTACATTTTAACTGACGGGCGCTTGCTTCTGGCGCAAGCACCCTCACCGGCCTGCCGCAGTGCCATCTAGGGCGCGCCATCGCGCGCACATCCTGCGCAACACTCACATCCACTCCGCAGCAGCAGCAACACACGTCACTGCCTAACAATCGGCTACCTGTGGCGGCCGCACCCCCCACCGCCGTGACACCGGCGTCACTACGGTATACGGTTATACAGCAGCATGTACGCCTCGCAGGCCAACACTTCGCTCTCCTCCACCGGCCTGCGACACACAAGGGCAATGCGACGCGTCAGAGGGCTCAGCAGTCGACCCCATTGGGAGGCGGTGAGGCCCTTGAAGCGCCTGCGGCTCCATGTCAGGACACGCCCTCCCTCTTCCCGGTTGACTGCCACCAGCCCAGGAGCCATTGTCCCAAGCAGGACGCGCAAGCAGCGCTAAGGGTCGCCAACGGGGGGTACTCACTTCGCGAAGCTGTCGGACACAAAGTGCCACTTGGGCGGGAACTGCGCATCGTCGTGCGAGTGAAGCACCTGGCGGCACAGGAGAGAGGGGGGGGGGGGCATGAGCGGGTACAACACGGCGTTCCTATCTATTGCACTTATCCATTTCAACTATACAGTGAGAAGGAAGAGTGTACACATTCGCTAGGTAACCAATCAGCCGGCAGGTGATCAACGAGCCGCCCCGGCAGATGTGCTGATCACCTGTGCTGTGCGGCGCACGTACGCCACGTAGTGTCCGCCCCGCAGCGTGCCACTGTGCACAACCACCCCGAGGAGCTCGTACCTGCGCACACACCACACAAAGCGTCACTCAGCGCCCAGGACACGCGTCAGCACATATCGCCGAGTCGCTGCCCCACGACGCACGCCCTGGCTTACGCCCTGCCCCCTCTGGCGAAAGCGCACTGCCTATTATGCACAGCCGCGCTCCTGAGCAGCCAGCGGCGTGGTCAGCGGGGAGGAGCGCATCGCCGCACCGTGCGCCGTTCTTCTCGAGGCCGTTGGGGTCGCAGAACTGGGACAAGTCCAGGTGGAAGTCGAAGGGTATACTGCCGCTAATCTTCTCCAGCCGCCCCCGCATGTTCTGCTGGAAGCGCTTGAGGTGGACTGTCAGCAGATCCGGAGCCCTGTCGCCCGGGGGGTGGGGTGGGGCGGGGGGGGGGGGGGGGGGGTCAGCCATCCGGTTCACCCACATTGGCGGACGGTGCCGGCTAGCAATATAGGTATTATGTAGCGAGCGATGTGTGTTTGCACAGGCCCGGTGCCTACCGGTGGATCTGGTATCGTTTGACCGCCGGGCGCTGGACGCACTTCCGCAGGCTGCCCTTCGGCGTCGGCGATTTGGGAGACGCCTCCGACGTGGCCGACTGCACAGAGTCGGACCCGTCGGCCGAGTCCTGCGTGGTCACGGCGCTCTCGGCGCCCGCCTCGGCGCCCTCGTCCGCGGGCTCCGCGTTCGGATCCTTCCGCGCACGACGCACGTACTTGGCACCCTCCCCCGAGGCCAGCGCGCCCGCTAGTTTCGTCGTCGTGGCGGCGTCCTCCGAGCCATCCTCCCCCTCCTCTGTCTCCATGTCGTCATCCTTTGCATCGGCACCGTCCGCGTGCATCAACCTGCGGAATCGGCACCGTGCATCGCTTTCAGTGCCGAGACAAGCTGACCGCTGTGCGCATGCTCTGATACCGCCGAGCCGAGCCGAGCCGAGCCGAGCCGAGCCGAGCCGAGCCGAGCCGAGCCGAGCCGAGCCGATACCTCTGTCGATGTTTGACAACTGACACTAGATCAAGGACTCGCAGAGTTGCCACGCGAGCTGAAAAGCTGATACAGGCGATGCACGAGACGAGCTGGGTCGAGCCGAGTCGAGTCGGGTTGGGTGCAGTGCCGGGTCTTCGAGGTGTTCTATCGCCGAGCCCAGCCATGTGCTTTACTTCCTTTCAAACGGCCGAGCCGAGCCGACTCGAGGCCTCTGTGGAGGTAGAACCCCGCTGAAGTCGCCAGAGCTGCAAACAAGCTGGCGAACCTGTTGCCTCGAACCTGTTACCTCGAACAGGTTGCGGTTGGCAAACGGCATCTGTCCCCGATGTATAGCGACCCGCCCGCCCATTACCCATCAGAAGAGAATAGCTCTGCAATCGGTGGGGCAACTCACTCGGTGAGAGCGCTCCCCGAGCTCAGCGGAAGTGGACCAACTTCTTTGCGTTCGAAATCCTCCGTCGCGATTGTGTCGGTTTCAGCCTGCGGAGAGACGCCTTCGCCTTCGCCTCCCGTGCCGTTCTCGGAAGCGTCGTCGGCGTCGGTGTGCGGGAAAGACGCGTTGGGTGGAAAATGAGCGATGGGAGGGGACGCCGCGACGCCGCCGTGCGGCTGCGGCGAGTGCCTCAGGGTAAGCTCCTGCAGCTCGGCCGCCAGCACGCTGGCTTGCGAACTCTTCAAACTGCTCTTCAACTCGCCCCTCCCGATCTGCAAGCATCCGCCGGCACACGAAATTACGAGGCGAGAGATCACAGCACACTGCTGAAGACGCGTAGATCGCAGCACTGACAGCTAGATAAATCTGATAAGCGAACAATTTTCGAATTGCGTGAGAGCAGTAGGCACGAGTCTGACGCCAACCGTCGCCCTACCTTCGAGTGCAGCGGGGTGTTTAACGTTGGCGAGGCCGCGGGCGACTCTCCACCCATAGGGGAGAACATTGCCGCGGAGGCCTCAGAGTCGGGGGGGTAGCACCACATCTTTGCGCCGCCGATCTGGCCAGGAGGGAAGCGACCCATCACCACCCATCGGGTCTCCCCGTCGGCACACTTTTTCTCCTGCATTGAGCCCAACAATCATGACGCGATTTCAGAGACACACCCCAGCCGTCGTCTGTAGCTGCCTATGCATATGAAAAACTTTTAACACAGGTCCACGAATTCAGAAACAGCGACGACGTCGCACTCGGCAGTGGATCGTACATCGAGGTCGGGGTAGCCAGCGCGCAGTATGTTGAGCATCCCATGCGGCCCCTGGCACACAAACAGGTCGGAGAAACAGTCCAGCAGCAGCTGCGCCTGCGACTTGAGCAGATCCTGTGCGGCCTCGTCGTTGATGTCCTCGATCGGGTCGATCTGGACGTCGGCGACCTGTGTCAGGGGGTAGCAGCGAGCGAGCAATGATTAAACGACACAGCCGAGCCAAACAGCGCAATAACGAACAGCGCGTCGAGACGTGCCGGAAAGCTAACTTGGAAATACAGGGCTCAGTACAAACGGCGCCCGTTTAAGCATGTAAGACAGCCGGCGTGTCCCACGCCTTTTGCTCGTCGGGCCACATGTCCTCCGCGTCCTCGTCCCAGTTGGGGCCGACAATCACGTCCAGCCTGTCGCCGCTCCACGCATCCAGCCTGACGCGCGCAATGAAGTCGTTTCCCGAGTACTTGAACGGCTTGTTGAAGGTGGCGTTGCCCTGCACGCACGGGTGCCCCAGCACAAGCGTCAGCCAAGGGATTCCCGCCGTCTATGTCACCATAGACATTGCACACACCGCAACGGCAACTCGACACGCAAGCCTGTGTCGCCTGGTTGCGATGGCGACTGCTCTCGTGCGTTGCCTGCGGCGCGGGTGTCGTAGCGGAGCGAGCAGTGGCAAGTACACGTACGGAGCATGGCAGGGTATGCTGTGTGTTAAGACGTTACCTTCATGGCTTCCAGTGGGTCCGTGCCACGCTGCTCCTCGCTGCCCGGAATCTTAAAGATCTCCGGCACTTCCCGGCTCCACGCGACCCGCCTTTTCGGCGGGCCGGAGCGCTTCGAAGGCGCATCATCGTCGTCGTCCCCGTAGCCGGCGAATGACACGCGCCTCGCCAGTTTCTGCTCTGGGGGCATGACCTGGGTGCATGTATAGGGGACCGGGCAGGAGGTTACGCACTGGCCATGCAAGACAGCTGAGACTTTCGGCGCAGAGCGATATCTGATGACACCGTGTTGCACCAGTCGCTACGGGTGCCGACGCCGGCGGTGGTTAGAACACTGCGAGGGATGGCTCGCCCTACGTGCCAGACCAAATGCAGACGAAGCCATGGCGGACCTGTAGCAATCGTTCCTATCAACAGCATGCGACTCCAGTTTGAGGCCCAAATCCCCGGTACTCACTATACATGGGTGCGTCGGCACCCACACAAGTGACACTTGATGTACCGGATAGCAGCTTACCGGTTTCTCGGCGACAGCAGGCTTTTGAGGCTTTATGCTCGCTTCGTCCTCGACCTGGAGGCAGTTCAGCATCGCATGGTTAGAGATGGTTAGAGATGGCGACACGCTGGAGTGCATGCTCCAACTTGAGCGCAGGTGGCCCTGGGTGGACTGCGAAGGCGGGCGCAGGGTGGGCGGGCCGGCTCAGCTGAGAGTTTGCCGCTTTCCTGGGGGCACTCCCATTCGATGTCCTCCGGCTTGAAGAAGCTGGACAGGCAGCCGAGCACGTGGATGGCGCCCCCCTCCTCACCGCCCGCACCGACATCCTCATCCTACACATATGGATACACCAGCACGGCACGCCATCACATCGGCAATGTCCGCCAGTCACGCGAACATGTCACTCGCATGATGCTGTGTGGGGCACTGCCACGTTGCGTCTATTCGCGCCGGTCACACTTGCGATCATGACGGGGCAGCGACCCGGGAAGCGAGGGTCCGCGGCATGGCGCTGCACCTCTGGCTTGGAGAAGGCGGGCCTGGGCAACGGGCCCGCATGGACCTTGGGGGAGCTCTCCTGGTCGCTGAACAGACTGAAGGCTCCGTCGTTGGGGTCCCACTCCGGCAGATTCGCAGCGTTGCCGTCCGAGCCGCTGCCGTCCTCGGCCTGGAGGCAGCAAACAGAGGCCATGGCGATCGCTCAGGATCTTCATGAGGATCATCCTGGCTGGCATATGGAGGGATATGCTCCAAAGGTATGCAGAGAGAGAGAGGGAGGGAGGGGGGGGGGGGGGGGGGCGGAGGGAGGGAGAGGGACCGCAACAGGATGTAGCGAATTCTCTTTTCTGAAGGCCAATAATGATCCAATAATGGCTGCGCCATAACCTGCGACCATCATGCTATCGTCACGGTACGAGCAGTCACAAGCGCATGATCTGTATTACGTAGTACGTGCTCGCGCACCTTGTATATACTCCATGGTACGTACTCGAATAGCCCAGTAATCAATGATATACGGAATACTCGTAACCATCCATAAAAATCACGGAAAGTACTGAAATATCTCAAATTGTCACCGCACAAGAATTAGCACGCACAGATAGACGATTCATGGCACCCAAAGATAACTTGATGCTCCCGATCACGAGCACTTTGATGCATTGCTGAAAGCGCATGCCATGGAGGCGTACACCCGCGGGTATCAGGGCATTCATGTGAGATGCCCTGCGCTGCGGCGCGGGGTAGCGGCACCACGCTGACAACTGAGAGACGAGGGCCGCATTCGAGGGGACAGCGTGCAAGACTGGCCTGCGCATGTCATGGTGCGCACTCACGATGCCCGAGGTGATCAGCCTGATGGCACCCTAGCTCGAGTGCGACACTCGTGCCAACGTCGTAATTGAGACAGGTGCTGGGTGGTGTCTTGCCCGATCGCGAGACATGCAGCAACAAGTTTACAGTGAGATCGGTCCCTGGATCGGGAACACCGAGCTCCGAAACCAATGCAATAATCGAGGCGACATCCGCCTCAAAAGAACAACACTTGCCACACGGCAGCGTGACATCGTATACATACTCGTAACCTCAGGTGCACATCGCATACGTAGCGTATGTAGACATCGCAACTGTCACACTACCCCCCCCCCCCCCTCTGCGAGCCATCAGTTTTCGGTTTCAGTAGGAATCAAGAACACCAAGCTCCGAAACCAGTGTCACAACCGAGGCGACATCTGCCTCAAGTACAACAACGCTTTACACGGCAGCGTGATATCGTATATATACTAGTAATTTCAAGTACAAATTGTACACATCCTCGTAGCGTATGTAGACACCGTAATTGTCACAAGAGCACTGTCGGTCGCTGTGCACATGCCGGGTGTGCGCACATGATGCAGGCGGGAAGGCAGGGCGCACGAGCAGCGCTTCGCGGGTCGGGGAGGTAGGGGGCGCGAGTCGCACAGGCGGCGCACCTCCATCTCGCAGCCTGCCAGGGCATCCATGCTGCTCAGCAGCGGGTCCTCTTCGGCCTCCACCGCGTCCGCCCAAACCGCACCCTCCTGCCCAGTGGCCTCCTCCCCCATCAAGGGAGTCGCCGGGCCACCGGCTTCATCGCCCATTGCCACGCTCTTGTCGCTCAGTGCCGCGTCCTGTGGGGAGTCTCCGTTGCAGTGCGCCTGCTCTGGGCCAGCACCCTCTTCCTTGGGGCTCGCCCCATCCGCCTCCTGGCCTCCACCGGCTTCCGCTTGCTGCGCCGGCGTCAGCACGAGCTCAAACTCCGCCTCGCGCTTGCTGTCAATCGAGCGGCGCCGCTCCTGCTTCTCCCGCTTCTTCGCTTCCTGGGTTCAGAGGGCCGCAGCCGCCCGTCTCACTCAGAGCGCAGTGATCGACACGGCCAAAGGCAGGACAAAGGCAAAGGCAAAGGCAGTGAGCTGCACGATAAAGCGCCGCGTAGCTCAGCGGCACCGCACCTTCAGCAGCCGCTTTGACTCCTTTGGGTTGTTGCCCGGCGCCCGGTTTGACGCGGAATGCACCTGCCGGAAACATTGATGCAGCATACGTGACGGGCGCAGCAACGCAGGGCGGCGTGCAGCCATGGCACCGCGCGGCTGGGGAGGGGGGTACTGATTGTGCGCACCTTGCGGGCGGGGTTGGGGTTGCTGCGGGTCTGCGTCGCCAGCAGCGCACTGCTCCAGGGGACCTGGAGGCTGAGGTCCAGGAAGGGCTCCTTGCTGGACGACACGTAGGTGCAGCCACCGCAGCTGATGCTGGAGGACAGCTCCCCCGCGAACCAGTCCTGAGGCACGGGGAAGCGGGACGCACAAACGGCGAGGCGCGCGCGCGGATGGGGGTGAGGCGGGCGAGCATCGTAATCGCCACAGCTACCCTATGGACGGCAAGTTCAATGAGTTGTCATGAGCGTACACCTCTGACAGGATTGTCACTTAACTATGGTTTGCGACATCTAAACTTGCAGACCAGCATGTTCATTTTAGAAAACCTCCAAAACGACTCTAATACATAAAACGACAGAAAACATAAGAATAGCAACCTTGAGATTTTAAACCAAAGAGGGCGGCGCAATAAACCCGGAATACGCCTTCGTCGCCGTTGCCATCGGACATCGTGATGACGCGCTCGTTAGCGAGTTTGTTATTGTCCTGACCACACTGCTCAGGCAGAAGAGGCGGAATGTGCACCGGCGGGCTGCCGTCGTACCACAGTGGTTCGGGTGGGCGCCTCCTCGTCCTCATCGGTGTCGGAGTCCGCCTCCGCGCCCGGCTTGTCCTCCTGAATCAACGGCATTGGCGGCGCGGTCGTGGAGCGCACGGCCGCGCTCTGCACTCGGCGCAGCCGGTTATGCGTCGCCGCCTCCGCCTTGGCTGACTGGAGGGCGCTCCGGAGAAGGCGCGCCGCGCTTGCCTCCGCGATCTCCAGCGCCGGAGCCGCAAAGTCCTTCGCTGCGGATGCGACGCCGCGCCCGGCCACCGGCGCCGACAGGACCCGCCGGAGCAGCTTCGGGCTGATGCTCTGCCGCGCGTTGGTCGCCAGGGCGGCGAGCGGGTCGGTCTCCGCCACGTCCACCGACAGCGCGCCGCCGCCTTCCTCACCAAAGACATCGGCTGCCTCCGGCATCTCGCCGCCAGCCTCCTCCTGCTCCGCGCTGCCTCCCGCGCCCGCAGGCACGGCGTCGTCGGTCTCGGAGCTCAGGAACGCCGGCGGCGGCGCGTTGGAGTCGCCGCCGGGCATCGCGCCATCCATCACGTCCGCCATCAGGGGGGCGAAGGAGCTGCCGTGCTGGTGGCTGTTGGACAGCTGCCGGAAGACCAGCCCCTCCTCCACATCCGAGGCGCGCCGTATCAGCTGCGACTGAGCCTTTGCCAGCTTCTCCTCCTCGCTCTGTCACCCAGACACCCAGCAGGGCAGGCAGCGCAGCTCAGCTCCGCGCGACCCCGCTTCCAGCCCCCCCCCCCCCCCCCCCCGCCCCCGCCCCCCACGCAGTGTCGCCCTCCAAACCGATACAGCATGCCTTCTTGGGCGGGTGGATTCTAATAGGGGATGCCCGCCATTGGCAGATCAAACACGCACTCTCGACAGAGCCCCGCTGCGACGGACCTCCGCTGCATCTGGGTTCACCCTCCCAGAAGCCATGGGTTGCAACCGGCGTGCGATGTCGTGGTGGCAGAGAGCGCGCGAGACCGGGACAGAGAGAAAGAGAGAGAGAGAGAGAGAGAGAGAGAGAGAGAGAGACCAAGACAGGGAGAGTTGGTCCGAACTTGTTGCCCCCCCGCCCCCATTGAGGTGCTTGCGTTGAGCAACATTCTGAAGGGGAAATGCACCCTGCTACGTGTACACAGTCATGCACACAGCCGCATAATGGCGGTCACTGTTGAAGCTGGGCCGCCACAACCAGTGGGGCTAGCACGGGGACGCGGCAAACAAGGTCGTCGGGCACATCGTGTTGGCATTTTCGCATGTGAACGAGCTGCGCACCTGCAGGCCGTCCAGGAGGCACCGCAGCACCTCGTGGCTGTCGTGCTGCTGCCGGCCCTGCAGGGACCGCAGGCGAATGTGCCACAGAGGGTCAGTGACAAGCGGCGGCAGAGGGGGGGGGGAGAGGGGGGGGTCCATCACGGAGCGATGTCGGGTGGCCCGCGGCAAAGGCGCTGCGTCACCTTGAACTGCGGAGCGATCTCGGTGATGGCGCCCAGGAGTTGCTTCGGGCTGTGCGTGGAGGTCTTGAACCGCCCCGCCTGTAACGCCTCTGTGCGCCCCAGGGCGGAGCGGGTCCAGCAGCGGAGGCGAACCGGGGGATGCAGGGCGGGGACTCAGCAAGGGGGGTGCTTGGATGAGACCCGCAAGAGCGTTCTGCGCTGATCAAGCACCGCCGCAATGATGCTGCAGTGACCTGCGACATGATAGCTGCTGCCGGCTGACAGTTCATGGAATGCGCACATGCCCTGCCCCCAGGGGGCGCCCCCCGACTCGACCCATCAGAGCCTCCGTTGCCCACCCCCCCCCCGGTCAGGGAGATATCATCACTCCCAGGCAGGTGGCCAGCTGGCGGCCGCTGTCAGCTTCTCTTGGGATGATTGCCGAGCCCATTGGCGGCTGGTGGTGGGATGAGAGGCGCCGCACCTTGCTGCGCCTGAAGAAACACCTCGCGTATCCCTGCGCCGAGCGGGCCGTCCGGGAGCCCGGACTCGTCGCCGTCCGCCCCGTAATGCACCTGCAGCTGGGGTGCGGCTTGCAGCACCTGGCATGGCGCGGTATGGAGGGAGGGGAAATGGGGCGGGGGGGAGGGGGGGGGGGGGGGGGAGGGGTGGAGTCACAAGCAGTGGATGGCGCTGGCGCGGCGCTACTGCGCCGCCATGCTGGATGTAGAGACGCGACTGCATCGACTCCAGCCGCCCCCCCACTACAGACAACAAGGCAACAGCGGTAAAGCATGTGATGGCGGCGGCGGCGGTGGTGGTGGTACCTGCAGCACGGAGTTGAAGAAGCAGGTGTTTCCCAGGTTCTCGAGCCCCTGCACCCGGCCGTACGTCACCTCCGGCGCGGCGGGAGGGGGGGCAGCCACCGCCGGGACCGCTTCGCCATCCTGCAGCGGTGAGCAAATTGAATCAAGATCAGCGAATTCCC
Organism: Tetraselmis striata; assembly: GCA_006384855.1. Taxonomy (NCBI): domain Eukaryota; kingdom Viridiplantae; phylum Chlorophyta; class Chlorodendrophyceae; order Chlorodendrales; family Chlorodendraceae; genus Tetraselmis; species Tetraselmis striata. Next base: position 9,281 of record VCJN01001107.1, on the reverse strand, counting down.
GCCCGGTGGGGTGCAACCTACCCCGCTTGATGTGTGCTCTGAGGCGAAGCTCCAATCAGTGCTCAGGCATGGCGGTGTAAATATTGGGGATAAGGGGTGGAGTGGATTGGGGGGGGGGGGGGGGGGGGGGGGGGGGAGGGGTAAAGGGCGATAGGGTTGTAGGGCTGGGTGTGGCAAGAAAGCACTGCGCTGAGCCAGAGCAGTGCTGCTTGGCCGTGTGCGCTGCGTGCCCACCTCCCCAGCGAGCCCAGCCGCCGCTGCAGCCGCCGCCTGCTTCTTCTTGGAGGTTTTGCTGGCGATGTGCGAGCGGTGGTGCTTCTTCTTCGGCATTGGGCCAGCGCCGGAAAGGCGGCGAGGAAAGCCGAGCAGGCAAGCGGGGGGCGTCACTCCCCAGCGGCGGCAGCGCCAGCCGGCCAGGTGCGGCGGGGGATTGAGACTCGCTACGCAGCGCGCGAGAGGAAGCAGGCAGGATTGCAGAATAGGGTGCCGGTCGCAAGGGCGTTGCAGTCGCTGCCTGTGGTGTACTCGTCTGCGGTGGCGTTCCTGATTCCGCCCCAGCAATGGTATGTCGTCGCCGTCACCCGTCGCCAGCCGCCGCAACTCACTATCATCACAGCGATTAGTTGTTCGTCCAACAAGATAGGAAAATTTCAGTTCTCGTACGAGTATTGCGCAGCGCACAGCTCAAAGCCCAGTTTTGCCCGCGCGGAATGAGGTGACTCAGAATTATGCGGCGAAGAGCTGGGCTTGAAGATATTAGCGCCATCGACAAGGTCGTCCATTACCGATCAGGCCAAGGGCCGTATAATTTTTGCTCGAAGGGGGAATTCATCCGGGATTCATCCGCGTTTCTCCATACTATGACACATAGCTAATGATCTGCCATAACTGATTGAGGGCTGTATTGAAAAGATTATTTGTCCGATGTTTTATTGTTTTTGACGTGAACTGCACGGGGTCATGTCCAGTACTTCTCGCTTTGTTGACCTCTGAGACACGGCTCCCGCCCGCGCGGGCGCGCTTGCGCTTGTGCAATCAGCGGGTGACGGCCACTGTGTTGGCGGCGGCTCGCCAGACGCGCTTCTACAGATGGCTGCGCAGGAACCACGCCGCCGGCAGCAGCCTGTCGCCAGCGGTAGCGCCTCCTCAGTGGCGTGCCAGCCCCCATCCTCTGAGCTTCGGCTGTATACAGGCCCCGTGCGCTGAGACGAGTCTGTTCGGTGCGGTGTCCAGTACACTCTGACCGCCGGGGGCTCCATGGACGCCGCATCGCAAAGACCGGCGGCGGTGGAGGAGGCGAAAGCAATTGAGGCAGCGCAAGTGAAGGAGGAGACGCAGGTGAAGGAGGAGGCACGGGTCGAGGAGGAAGCGCAAGCGAAGGAGGAGGAGGCGGTGAAGGAGGAGACGCAGGTGGAGGGGGGAGCGCGGGTGGAGGAGGAGGCGGTGGATACGGAGGCGCGGGTCGAGGAGGCGGCGAAAACAAATGATGAAGCGCATTTAAAGGAGGAGACACCGGGGCAGGGAGAGGCGCCTGCCAAAGATGAGGAACTTGCAGTAAACGCATCGGTGAGAAGGCGACTCGCCAGCAAGGGCGTCCATGCCTGATCGCGCTCTCTCACGCATGGGTCTTTCTTCGTGGGTCCGAGTACATCAGCTGCGTGATGGCTATGTCCCTGACTAAAGAAGCTGCCGACTTGTGTGCCCTTATGCGTCCATCACCTCACCTTCCCCCCTTCCATCTACATAGCCACCGCAGCCACTACCAACATGCATTCTGTGCTCGGCCGCCCAGACTACAGGTGCGGCGACTGAGGTGGCAGGGGAGCAGGGCGGCGCGTTCAAGAAGCGCAAGGTCGCCTTGTACCTGGCCTACGTGGGCCACGGCTACAGCGTAAGTGCAGTAGCGCAACACCTGCCTGGAGCCCCCCCTTCGCCCCGGAGCGCCTTGCGTTTCGGAACGCGTTGGCATGCAGCCCCCACTGCCGCACCGTGGGGCAATGCATCGAGTGACTGTCCATGCTGACCTGCAGGGCATGCAGAACAACCCGGGCGCAAAGACCATCGAGAGCGAGCTGATGGCCGCCATGACCAAAGCAGGCGCCATCTCCGAGCAGAACGCGGACTCGTACGAGAAGGTCCGCAGGGGCAGTCAGCCCGCCGCGAAGCCGCCCTCCCCCCTTCCGCATATGCATGACGCTCACAGGATCTGTCGGCGGCGCTCCGCAGATCCAGTGGAAGCGCGCGGCTCGGACCGACAAGGGGGTGAGCGCCATCGGGAACGTCGTGTCGCTGCGGATGATCCTGCACCCGCCCTGCATGGCGGCCCGCATCAACGAGAACCTGCCAAAGCAGGTGAGTGGGCGCTGCAGCCGCTTGCCGTTCCCTTTCCGGTTGCGCCACGGTGGTGTTGCCACGGCACGGCGCCTACCCGTCATCAAGCAATGCAGTGGTTTAGGGTTCTGATTCAATGCATTATTTGTCTTCATGTTTCGTTGCAGTTGCTGTTTATTTATGCATTTGTTAATAAGTACATTTGATTGGGATGATGCTTTCAGTTTATGTGATATTATTATATACACTCGCTCACAAAATTCACAGCAACCAAAACTTGTGCTAAAACAAGTAACACACCCTTCAGATATGCAACCAAACAAACAAACCCAGAATGCTTAGTATGCGGGATGGGCGCTCAGCTGCCTCTCACCACCGCGCTTGCCATGGCGCCTTTGGGAGCAGATCCGCGTGCTGGGATTCACCCGGACCACGGGTGGCTTTGATGCGCGGCTGGCGTGCGACCGCCGCCGGTATGAGTACATCATGCCGGAGTGGGCGTTTGACCCGGAGGTCTGCCGGGGGCGCCAGCACTACTTCAACAAGACGGTGGGTGGCGGCGCAGCACATCGGCGCGGCGCCCCGTGCTGTCACTGCGGCGACGGGGTGGTATCACGGCTAACGGGTGCGTGGTGTGGGCGCAGATGCAAGCGCAGGCGGAGGCTCTCGAGGCAAAGCAGGAGGCCGCAAAAGCGCTGCACGCAGCCGCCGATGCCGAGGCGCCGGCAGGAGCACACCCCGACACGGATGCCCCGTCGGACGCCGCCGGCGCAGAGACTCGCGCGGCAGAGGCAGCTGGTGGCACGGTGGAGCCCGTGCCTGCCGGGAAAAGCGGCTTCCGAATGAGCGCGGAGCAGCTGAAGCGGCTGAACCACCTGCTGGGCAAGTACATCGGGACGCACAACTTCCACAACTACACCGTGCAGGTGTGCCGCCCGCGCGCGGCGCAGCTCGATGCCGACACTCCGGCGGCTCACGCCCCGTCTCAACATGGCATCGGCCACCATAGTATATTTGACGTGTTCCTATCAGGGCGGGCACGTAACTGTGCACGGGCACCCGTACTACGCCAGATAGATGTTGCTGGAGTGCCGTTCGATGTATCACTTGGAAGCCCGGGAATAAGCAGTCCCCGTTGCATCCGCGGTGAGGTTTCGGCAGCTTTATTATCAAAGTAAAAATATCCAGATTTATTCGGGTGTTGTGATCTTAGGACCGAAGTCACTCCGCCACTCGGAGCTCGTTATGGGCTCACTGCTCGTCGTATTCCTCTGGGCCGTCATTGGATTGCGGCGCCGCCGACTGTGAATGCCGATGCGCAGGTGTCGCCCGGCCAGGCGGCCGCCAAGAGGCACATCATCTCCTTCCGCGCGGAGCAGTTTGAAGCGCACGGGGAGCCGTACGTGCGGATGGTGGTGCTGGGGCAGAGCTTCATGCTGCACCAAATCCGGAAAATGGTGCGGGTGCCCGCGTCACCCCGGCCATCCCGACGCATGCCAGGGCGCGTCCTCAGCTGCCAGTGCCTCTGACGTCATGTGGTGAATGATCGGGCAACGTTCCACCAAGCGGCGCCTCTGCGCAACGCCGTACCCAGGGATGAACTCAGGGACCCGGCGCCAGCCGCGGAACTCTCCCTCACGGCGTTCACTGTCGCAACACGTGTCGGCGCGTGTGCTGGACTGAGCCGAGGACCCGCCCCGCGCAGGTCGGCATGGTGATCGCCATCATGCGCGAGATTGCGCCGGAGGAGTGCCAGGACATCGCCCTGTCGCCCAACAAGGACTGCAACACGCCCATGGCGCCCGCGCTCGGCCTCTTTCTGGTGCGGCTGCACGGCTCTCCGCCGCCGCACGTGGTCGAATATTCATGCCATGGTTGATGCATGGCTGCCCGTCACCCCTGGCGGCTGAGCTGGTTCTGCCGCGGGGCCGCCCTCGCAGACGGAGTGCATGTACAAGTCGTACAACGAGCGCTGGGCGGGCCAGGAGGGGCGCGAGCCGCTCGGGGCGGACGTCTACAGCGAGGCCATCAGCGACTTCAAGCAGCGGTGGGTGTACGCGCACATCGTGGCGCAGGACAAGGAGGAGAGCGTGAATGAGAAGTGGCTGCAGAGCCTGAACGACGCCAACTACAAGTTCACGACATGGAAGGACAAGCCAAACGAGAGCAAAAAGTGTGCCCCCCCCCCCGAACTACCCCATGATCCCAAATCTGTGCACGGCTCGCGAGGGTGGCTCCGCGGCATCATCTGGGTTCGTACTTGAGTTTGTGGTGTTTGGTTGCCGGCAGGCCGAGGTGCCCCATTGGGCGCAGGGCCCCGCCGGCAGCCGATGCGGCCGCCGCCGCCGTGGTTGGCGCGTTTGAGACGTACGGCATGGTGCGCTGTGTGCCTACGCAGGACGCGGCCGAGGGAGGACGGCCAGGAGCACAGGGGGGCGGGGGGCCGGGGGAGCCGGGGCGGATACAAGGGCAAGCGGCCGAGGTGGAAGTGACCCTGCCGGAGGACGTTAGCGCGATCGATCACAGTGGGTCCGCAGCCCCGGTGTCGGCACTGCGTTAGTTGCAAGCCCGTGGGGATCCCACCAGAAGGCGACGTGCTATGGGTCCACTGGGCCACTGGCAGCTTGTAAGTCACTTTTGTGCACCGCGGAAACGGCTGCCGCCTGTCTACGATGCCCCCCACATGGCCTCCAGTCGCTCGCGGTGCCGCCGCGGGTCCTCATATGAACTGGGTGCGTAGAATGTGGCCGGCGTGACTCGGGTCCGTCGCCTTTTTCACCGTGTACGAGATCATCTTGCAGGTCTGACCTGTCAGAGTGGGTGGCATGAGGGCCGGGCCGATCAGGCCTGGCGGGGAGACAGGTGGCTCCCGGCTACCGGGTGGACTCCGAGTCGCGGCACTCACCATGAAAGGCGCCGCTCGCGGACGGCTTGTAGACTTTGCACATGATGGGGAACACCACCTTGCCGAATCCCTGAGGCGGCCACGCCGCGCATGGCATCAGAAACTGCCACTCAGCTGCGTCCGGATCCTCATGGGCAACGGGGAGCATGTCGGGGAGCCCCCTCACGGGGCGCACCTCCAGCTGCATCTCGAGGCTCATCAACACGCGCTCGCCCTTGGAGGAGGGGGCCAGGGTGCACGTCCAAATGCCGCTGCTCGCCCCGGGGCCGCTCTTGTCCAAGAACAACGCATCCCTCAACACAATCTGCCCATCGGACGGGTGGCGAGGGGGAAAGGGGGTTCAGCACGGGCAGAATGCGGGGCGGCATCAGGCAACCGGCGCGCCAATGCAGCGTACCGGTGCTCTGGGATTCTCTGCCGCGCGGGCGTCCAGGTTGACTACGCTCCCTCTGAGCACACGCGATGATGCCGCGGCAGCTCAGCACCCACGCTCCAGGAATGCAGGCATGAGCACGGAAAGCTGCTGGGGTGCGCCGTCTCTACACGTCAGTGCTGGCAGCAGCCGCATGTCTGGTGGGCAGGGGGCGACTTTCGGTGGGGGGTGGGGTGGGGGGGGGGCTTACTCGATCTTCAGCCCCGGGTTGACCTTCAGGGATATCTGGTACTCCGAGCCCTCCAGAAACTTCAGCGTCTCCCGCACTTGGAATCGCCCCCCTGTGGCAGCGCGGAGCCGGGGCCGTCTCAGGGCGGCGTGCGACAGCCCGATTCCCTCCCGACACAGCGCGCACATGCCCCTCCCCCACCTCCCGGCGCAATGCCGCTTGCAGACGGGACGCCATGCACGAGCACGGTGTCCGGGTCGCGGCCTCTGTATGCTGGGTCGGGGTGTCATTGTGAACGCGCTCACCGTCCAACTTGTAGCTGACAGGGGTGTCCTTCGCCACATCGTGTATGCACAGCTCGAAGCTACCGGGTTGTCAATGCCGCGTGGGGAGAAGAGGGGTGGGGGGGGGGGGGGGGGGGGGGGGGAGGGGGGCAAAGCGAAGAGATGTCAATGCCAGGCGGTCCTCAGGCCTGCATGCGGCAGATGGGTAGGCCAACTCGTTGAGCGGCGGCGTGGCGCCACTCACCTCAGCCTCTCCACATCAGCCGGGCGCGGCTCCGACGCCGACACGCCGCTCTCGCCGGAGCCTCTCGCCAGCGACATGGAGGTTCGCTGCATGTTCCTGGGATTCTGTGACACGCGCGCTAGGCTGGTGGACGCGCGCTCCAGCTTGGCCAGCAGCTCCGAGCTGGACGGCGGGGGGTCGCCCTCCCTGGTGTCCTTGGCGCCCTTCACACTCGGGGTGACCGCCGGCTCTGCCGACATGGAGCTACGCCGCAGGTTTGAGCGCGCCATGCCCGGCGTGGCGGACATTCTGCCCAGCGCTGTAGTCTGGCCAGATGCGGAGGAGTTGGACCTGGCGCTGTCCATTGCCCCCATGCTGGCGCGCTCTATGCCGCCTGTCCTGTACTTGCTGAGGTCCACCCTTTGACCGCTCATGGCGACCCTGCTGCGGGCTGCCACGGCAAGTTACCACCCAAGCGCCGCTCCTCCTCCTGCAACCAGGTACATGCGGCCACGGCATGCCAGCTTGAATCACCACGACTTGTCTTCAATGGCTGCAGCCCTCTAATGGCTGGGGCACTCAAGCGTAGCACGGGTAATGCGGGAAAGACACGCGCCTCCGTGCTACGCAAACGCATCAGCGAATCCAACATCCGGCCGGATGTGACGGCCCTCGAGTGATTTCTGGCATGACGGGGCACTTCTGGGGGTGGTCATTCATACGTTGCTAGAAATACATACTACATACACTGCACCCCTTTCAGCATGTGCCCCACCGTGTCGGCACGTGCCCCACCACCAGAACGCCACCCACTAGGGCAGAGGTGGTACGGTCTGACTGTGACGAAGGCAATGAAAGCTTTTCACCGTATCATCCTGAGACTGGCATGTGGCCGCGTCCGACCAACCTACCGGTAGTGACGAGGCATTTGTTACAGTATCCACGGAAACCGAGGTTCGACTCGCCCAGCCCGGCGGCGGCGTGGAGGTGAATCGGCGCATCGCGCAGCCCACGGCGGGCATCCACTACGTCGTGCCCCTTTCCGATGTACGAGTATAACTACAGCACCTTTCGACGTGTCTCTACACTGCAGGACTTCACAGACAAATCCGGGCCCGCGCGGCGCTTCTGCAACCTCCGGGGAGTGTTGATGCGGCAAATCCGCGATCGGGGGTAAGGAGTCCGGCCGAGTTGGTCCCTGTCTGGAAGCGCGGCTAGAGGATGACTGAGGGGAGGGGGAGGACCCGTCGCGAGCCTGCAACTCGCAGCTGCGCTGCGTACACTGACCCCGTGAAAGTACCGCCTCTGTAACAGAACAACTGAACCGTCGCGACAAAGCAAGTGGCGAGCCGAGCTGCTCCTGTCTCGCGACCTCTGTGCGAAGTGTGCTTTGTGCTCATCGGCGAACGCCACGCGTTCGTCCCCAACACCTCAGGAGTCGGCAGCGACCCCGATGAGCAGCTGATGGTGATGGTGCTGATGGTGACGGCGGTAGACGGACACAATTATAACTACTCGTGCGTGGTACGTGTGTGCAGTAAAGGCGGATTGCTTTGCTCGTTTCATCGGCGGGTACCGACTATATCGTCGGTATATCGGAGGTACATGAACCATTCGCTATTTCTACCGCCGGTCACATTTATTGATGTATTTTACCCCCGGTATAAGTTCATTCATTTCCGGATATATTCCTCGTCATTGCTGCATCGATACCGCCATATGTTCGCCCAGTTGCTGGGATTACTAACGATATGTCCCGCCGCCTGCGCAGGGGCACGAGGCCGTCCGGAATCGTCTGTCCAGCAGCACATCCGTCGCGGCAATGCACGGCCGCGCCTAGCAGTGACACATGCCGGCTGACCACAGCGGTGTCGCCTACCAGTACCGGCGGTGGCGCGCCTGTATCACGTCTTGACCGCACGCCTCGGCTACGGAACTGGTCGCGCAGCAGAGGTGTGGCACGGGGTCGCACGAGCGGCGCTGCGAAGGGAGGTAGCGTATCGTCAGTGGCAGCAGAGGATATATTCTCGCACCGGTGTGAGCGGGGCCGGGCGGAGGGTGCCAGGCGGCAGGGTTTCCATATAGCAGGGACCCCCCGGAACAGCGGACGCTGGGGGACTGCGCGGCCATGGACATCCCAGACCAGACCAAGGGCGTCGCCCTGGCGGTCAGCTCCTCCCTCTTCATCGGCGCCAGCTTCATCATTAAGAAGAAGGGCCTCAAGATAGCGAGTGCCAACGGCGTGCGCGCAGGTCCCCCCCCCTCCCGCTGCCCCCCGCCCCCCCCTCCCCCGCACCATTCCGACCCCCCCTCCACCTCCCCCATCCCTACGGTTCTCTTGCCATCTGGGCTGGAACTCCACTTGCAGGCACGGTTTGCCGGGTAAGCACATGCGCTCTGTGAAGGGGGTTCGGGTGGAGCTCTGAGGGAGAGAGGGAGGGGGGGGCATGAGGTAGCAAATGGTTGACCCCCCCCCCCCCCCCCAACCCCCTCCTCCTCCCCCCCTGGTTTCCTTCCACATTACACACCAGGCCTCGGGAGGTACGCATATCTGAAGGAGCCAATGTGGTGGACGGGCATGGTGACCATGATTCTCGGGAGAGTTTGCCAACTTTGCGGCGTACGCGTTTGCCCCGGCGAGTTGTGGTCACATCCGCTTGGCGCCTCAGCCATCATCATTTCAGGTTGAGGCCACTGGCCCTGGTTCATGGCGCGTCGCCGGGGCCCTCACACAGCTCCATGTGCAGCCTGATGGCATGCGTTGACCCCTCCCCTCCCTGTGCCCCTGCAGCGCCATCCTCGCGCACCTCATCCTCAGCGAAAAGCTCAACATGTTTGGCGTGCTGGGGTGCATCCTCTGTATCACCGGCTCGGTCACCATCGTGCTGCACGCGCCGGCAGAGCGCCCGATTGAGAGCGTGCGCGAGATATCGCAT
>VCJN01001106.1:0-17732 GCA_006384855.1 Tetraselmis striata | reverse complement strand
ATTCAGCTAGGCGCTACGGGCCACCAGAGGCGGGAACCGCCATGACAGCCACCGACCAGGCATCGCCACCAGCCAGCCGCCGCGCCACGCAGTAGGGACGCTCTCCCCATCACAAAATCCCGGGCCACTCCAACAGCGGCACTAGGCCGAATGTGATGTGGAGGCGCCGACAGGAAAGGAGCTTCGAAGAGGTCTCGCAGCAAGGAGTGGAAGTGGGGGGGGGGGGGGGGGGGGGGGTCAACCCAGAACGGGGCGCCACGGGCGGGTAACCGACGCGGGCCTTCCAGCGCCAAATCCCCCGCCAGCTCGGTGGCGTCCCCTTCCGCCGAACGTAGAACTCCCTCCCCAGCACAACATCCCGGGCCACTCCAATAGCGGCACTAGGCCGAATGTGATGTGGAGGCGCCGACAGGACAGGAAGGGAGAGGGTGCTCAACGAAGAGCGAACGAGAAGTTGACCGGGCCAGCAACGACATAGGACGCCGGTGTCCAACTCGCACTGCTCCTCCGCGGCAGTGACAACACGGGCGGGTCCAAGGCTACCAAGGTACCACCCGTGCACGAGCCCCCGCCCCCATCCCCATCCGGGGGTGGAGGCGGACGGAGGGCTCGCGATTCAGAGGGCCGTGGAAGGTCGTCGGCTCCACCCAGGCAGCGGCTGGGTGTGGTATCGGTATACTGGCAAGTAAGGATATCCAGGATATTAACAAATGGTTACATGAGCCAGCTGCAAAATTCAAGAAATCCATACAGAAATCCAGAAGAAAATTCAGCTAGGCGCTACGGGCCACCAGAGGCGGGAACCGCCATGACAGCCACCGACCAGGCATCGCCACCAGCCAGCCGCCGCGCCACGCAGTAGGGACGCTCTCCCCATCACAAAATCCCGGGCCACTCCAACAGCGGCACTAGGCCGAATGTGATGTGGAGGCGCCGACAGGAAAGGAGCTTCGAAGAGGTCTCGCAGCAAGGAGTGGAAGTGGGGGGGGGGGGGGGGGGGGGGTCAACCCAGAACGGGGCGCCACGGGCGGGTAACCGACGCGGGCCTTCCAGCGCCAAATCCCCCGCCAGCTCGGTGGCGTCCCCTTCCGCCGAACGTAGAACTCCCTCCCCAGCACAACATCCCGGGCCACTCCAATAGCGGCACTAGGCCGAATGTGATGTGGAGGCGCCGACAGGACAGGAAGGGAGAGGGTGCTCAACGAAGAGCGAACGAGAAGTTGACCGGGCCAGCAACGACATAGGACGCCGGTGTCCAACTCGCACTGCTCCTCCGCGGCAGTGACAACACGGGCGGGTCCAAGGCTACCAAGGTACCACCCGTGCACGAGCCCCCGCCCCCATCCCCATCCGGGGGTGGAGGCGGACGGAGGGCTCGCGATTCAGAGGGCCGTGGAAGGTCGTCGGCTCCACCCAGGCAGCGGCTGGGTGTGGTATCGGTATACTGGCAAGTAAGGATATCCAGGATATTAACAAATGGTTACATGAGCCAGCTGCAAAATTCAAGAAATCCATACAGAAATCCAGAAGAAAATTCAGCTAGGCGCTACGGGCCACCAGAGGCGGGAACCGCCATGACAGCCACCGACCAGGCATCGCCACCAGCCAGCCGCCGCGCCACGCAGTAGGGACGCTCTCCCCATCACAAAATCCCGGGCCACTCCAACAGCGGCACTAGGCCGAATGTGATGTGGAGGCGCCGACAGGAAAGGAGCTTCGAAGAGGTCTCGCAGCAAGGAGTGGAAGTGGGGGGGGGGGGGGGGGGGGGGGTCAACCCAGAACGGGGCGCCACGGGCGGGTAACCGACGCGGGCCTTCCAGCGCCAAATCCCCCGCCAGCTCGGTGGCGTCCCCTTCCGCCGAACGTAGAACTCCCTCCCCAGCACAACATCCCGGGCCACTCCAATAGCGGCACTAGGCCGAATGTGATGTGGAGGCGCCGACAGGACAGGAAGGGAGAGGGTGCTCAACGAAGAGCGAACGAGAAGTTGACCGGGCCAGCAACGACATAGGACGCCGGTGTCCAACTCGCACTGCTCCTCCGCGGCAGTGACAACACGGGCGGGTCCAAGGCTACCAAGGTACCACCCGTGCACGAGCCCCCGCCCCCATCCCCATCCGGGGGTGGAGGCGGACGGAGGGCTCGCGATTCAGAGGGCCGTGGAAGGTCGTCGGCTCCACCCAGGCAGCGGCTGGGTGTGGTATCGGTATACTGGCAAGTAAGGATATCCAGGATATTAACAAATGGTTACATGAGCCAGCTGCAAAATTCAAGAAATCCATACAGAAATCCAGAAGAAAATTCAGCTAGGCGCTACGGGCCACCAGAGGCGGGAACCGCCATGACAGCCACCGACCAGGCATCGCCACCAGCCAGCCGCCGCGCCACGCAGTAGGGACGCTCTCCCCATCACAAAATCCCGGGCCACTCCAACAGCGGCACTAGGCCGAATGTGATGTGGAGGCGCCGACAGGAAAGGAGCTTCGAAGAGGTCTCGCAGCAAGGAGTGGAAGTGGGGGGGGGGGGGGGGGGGGGTCAACCCAGAACGGGGCGCCACGGGCGGGTAACCGACGCGGGCCTTCCAGCGCCAAATCCCCCGCCAGCTCGGTGGCGTCCCCTTCCGCCGAACGTAGAACTCCCTCCCCAGCACAACATCCCGGGCCACTCCAATAGCGGCACTAGGCCGAATGTGATGTGGAGGCGCCGACAGGACAGGAAGGGAGAGGGTGCTCAACGAAGAGCGAACGAGAAGTTGACCGGGCCAGCAACGACATAGGACGCCGGTGTCCAACTCGCACTGCTCCTCCGCGGCAGTGACAACACGGGCGGGTCCAAGGCTACCAAGGTACCACCCGTGCACGAGCCCCCGCCCCCATCCCCATCCGGGGGTGGAGGCGGACGGAGGGCTCGCGATTCAGAGGGCCGTGGAAGGTCGTCGGCTCCACCCAGGCAGCGGCTGGGTGTGGTATCGGTATACTGGCAAGTAAGGATATCCAGGATATTAACAAATGGTTACATGAGCCAGCTGCAAAATTCAAGAAATCCATACAGAAATCCAGAAGAAAATTCAGCTAGGCGCTACGGGCCACCAGAGGCGGGAACCGCCATGACAGCCACCGACCAGGCATCGCCACCAGCCAGCCGCCGCGCCACGCAGTAGGGACGCTCTCCCCATCACAAAATCCCGGGCCACTCCAACAGCGGCACTAGGCCGAATGTGATGTGGAGGCGCCGACAGGAAAGGAGCTTCGAAGAGGTCTCGCAGCAAGGAGTGGAAGTGGGGGGGGGGGGGGGGGGGGGGGTCAACCCAGAACGGGGCGCCACGGGCGGGTAACCGACGCGGGCCTTCCAGCGCCAAATCCCCCGCCAGCTCGGTGGCGTCCCCTTCCGCCGAACGTAGAACTCCCTCCCCAGCACAACATCCCGGGCCACTCCAATAGCGGCACTAGGCCGAATGTGATGTGGAGGCGCCGACAGGACAGGAAGGGAGAGGGTGCTCAACGAAGAGCGAACGAGAAGTTGACCGGGCCAGCAACGACATAGGACGCCGGTGTCCAACTCGCACTGCTCCTCCGCGGCAGTGACAACACGGGCGGGTCCAAGGCTACCAAGGTACCACCCGTGCACGAGCCCCCGCCCCCATCCCCATCCGGGGGTGGAGGCGGACGGAGGGCTCGCGATTCAGAGGGCCGTGGAAGGTCGTCGGCTCCACCCAGGCAGCGGCTGGGTGTGGTATCGGTATACTGGCAAGTAAGGATATCCAGGATATTAACAAATGGTTACATGAGCCAGCTGCAAAATTCAAGAAATCCATACAGAAATCCAGAAGAAAATTCAGCTAGGCGCTACGGGCCACCAGAGGCGGGAACCGCCATGACAGCCACCGACCAGGCATCGCCACCAGCCAGCCGCCGCGCCACGCAGTAGGGACGCTCTCCCCATCACAAAATCCCGGGCCACTCCAACAGCGGCACTAGGCCGAATGTGATGTGGAGGCGCCGACAGGAAAGGAGCTTCGAAGAGGTCTCGCAGCAAGGAGTGGAAGTGGGGGGGGGGGGGGGGGGGGGGTCAACCCAGAACGGGGCGCCACGGGCGGGTAACCGACGCGGGCCTTCCAGCGCCAAATCCCCCGCCAGCTCGGTGGCGTCCCCTTCCGCCGAACGTAGAACTCCCTCCCCAGCACAACATCCCGGGCCACTCCAATAGCGGCACTAGGCCGAATGTGATGTGGAGGCGCCGACAGGACAGGAAGGGAGAGGGTGCTCAACGAAGAGCGAACGAGAAGTTGACCGGGCCAGCAACGACATAGGACGCCGGTGTCCAACTCGCACTGCTCCTCCGCGGCAGTGACAACACGGGCGGGTCCAAGGCTACCAAGGTACCACCCGTGCACGAGCCCCCGCCCCCATCCCCATCCGGGGGTGGAGGCGGACGGAGGGCTCGCGATTCAGAGGGCCGTGGAAGGTCGTCGGCTCCACCCAGGCAGCGGCTGGGTGTGGTATCGGTATACTGGCAAGTAAGGATATCCAGGATATTAACAAATGGTTACATGAGCCAGCTGCAAAATTCAAGAAATCCATACAGAAATCCAGAAGAAAATTCAGCTAGGCGCTACGGGCCACCAGAGGCGGGAACCGCCATGACAGCCACCGACCAGGCATCGCCACCAGCCAGCCGCCGCGCCACGCAGTAGGGACGCTCTCCCCATCACAAAATCCCGGGCCACTCCAACAGCGGCACTAGGCCGAATGTGATGTGGAGGCGCCGACAGGAAAGGAGCTTCGAAGAGGTCTCGCAGCAAGGAGTGGAAGTGGGGGGGGGGGGGGGGGGGGTCAACCCAGAACGGGGCGCCACGGGCGGGTAACCGACGCGGGCCTTCCAGCGCCAAATCCCCCGCCAGCTCGGTGGCGTCCCCTTCCGCCGAACGTAGAACTCCCTCCCCAGCACAACATCCCGGGCCACTCCAATAGCGGCACTAGGCCGAATGTGATGTGGAGGCGCCGACAGGACAGGAAGGGAGAGGGTGCTCAACGAAGAGCGAACGAGAAGTTGACCGGGCCAGCAACGACATAGGACGCCGGTGTCCAACTCGCACTGCTCCTCCGCGGCAGTGACAACACGGGCGGGTCCAAGGCTACCAAGGTACCACCCGTGCACGAGCCCCCGCCCCCATCCCCATCCGGGGGTGGAGGCGGACGGAGGGCTCGCGATTCAGAGGGCCGTGGAAGGTCGTCGGCTCCACCCAGGCAGCGGCTGGGTGTGGTATCGGTATACTGGCAAGTAAGGATATCCAGGATATTAACAAATGGTTACATGAGCCAGCTGCAAAATTCAAGAAATCCATACAGAAATCCAGAAGAAAATTCAGCTAGGCGCTACGGGCCACCAGAGGCGGGAACCGCCATGACAGCCACCGACCAGGCATCGCCACCAGCCAGCCGCCGCGCCACGCAGTAGGGACGCTCTCCCCATCACAAAATCCCGGGCCACTCCAACAGCGGCACTAGGCCGAATGTGATGTGGAGGCGCCGACAGGAAAGGAGCTTCGAAGAGGTCTCGCAGCAAGGAGTGGAAGTGGGGGGGGGGGGGGGGGGGGTCAACCCAGAACGGGGCGCCACGGGCGGGTAACCGACGCGGGCCTTCCAGCGCCAAATCCCCCGCCAGCTCGGTGGCGTCCCCTTCCGCCGAACGTAGAACTCCCTCCCCAGCACAACATCCCGGGCCACTCCAATAGCGGCACTAGGCCGAATGTGATGTGGAGGCGCCGACAGGACAGGAAGGGAGAGGGTGCTCAACGAAGAGCGAACGAGAAGTTGACCGGGCCAGCAACGACATAGGACGCCGGTGTCCAACTCGCACTGCTCCTCCGCGGCAGTGACAACACGGGCGGGTCCAAGGCTACCAAGGTACCACCCGTGCACGAGCCCCCGCCCCCATCCCCATCCGGGGGTGGAGGCGGACGGAGGGCTCGCGATTCAGAGGGCCGTGGAAGGTCGTCGGCTCCACCCAGGCAGCGGCTGGGTGTGGTATCGGTATACTGGCAAGTAAGGATATCCAGGATATTAACAAATGGTTACATGAGCCAGCTGCAAAATTCAAGAAATCCATACAGAAATCCAGAAGAAAATTCAGCTAGGCGCTACGGGCCACCAGAGGCGGGAACCGCCATGACAGCCACCGACCAGGCATCGCCACCAGCCAGCCGCCGCGCCACGCAGTAGGGACGCTCTCCCCATCACAAAATCCCGGGCCACTCCAACAGCGGCACTAGGCCGAATGTGATGTGGAGGCGCCGACATGAAAGGAGCTTCGAAGAGGTCTCGCAGCAAGGAGTGGAAGTGGGGGGGGGGGGGGGGGGGGGTCAACCCAGAACGGGGCGCCACGGGCGGGTAACCGACGCGGGCCTTCCAGCGCCAAATCCCCCGCCAGCTCGGTGGCGTCCCCTTCCGCCGAACGTAGAACTCCCTCCCCAGCACAACATCCCGGGCCACTCCAATAGCGGCACTAGGCCGAATGTGATGTGGAGGCGCCGACAGGACAGGAAGGGAGAGGGTGCTCAACGAAGAGCGAACGAGAAGTTGACCGGGCCAGCAACGACATAGGACGCCGGTGTCCAACTCGCACTGCTCCTCCGCGGCAGTGACAACACGGGCGGGTCCAAGGCTACCAAGGTACCACCCGTGCACGAGCCCCCGCCCCCATCCCCATCCGGGGGTGGAGGCGGACGGAGGGCTCGCGATTCAGAGGGCCGTGGAAGGTCGTCGGCTCCACCCAGGCAGCGGCTGGGTGTGGTATCGGTATACTGGCAAGTAAGGATATCCAGGATATTAACAAATGGTTACATGAGCCAGCTGCAAAATTCAAGAAATCCATACAGAAATCCAGAAGAAAATTCAGCTAGGCGCTACGGGCCACCAGAGGCGGGAACCGCCATGACAGCCACCGACCAGGCATCGCCACCAGCCAGCCGCCGCGCCACGCAGTAGGGACGCTCTCCCCATCACAAAATCCCGGGCCACTCCAACAGCGGCACTAGGCCGAATGTGATGTGGAGGCGCCGACAGGAAAGGAGCTTCGAAGAGGTCTCGCAGCAAGGAGTGGAAGTGGGGGGGGGGGGGGGGGGGGGTCAACCCAGAACGGGGCGCCACGGGCGGGTAACCGACGCGGGCCTTCCAGCGCCAAATCCCCCGCCAGCTCGGTGGCGTCCCCTTCCGCCGAACGTAGAACTCCCTCCCCAGCACAACATCCCGGGCCACTCCAATAGCGGCACTAGGCCGAATGTGATGTGGAGGCGCCGACAGGACAGGAAGGGAGAGGGTGCTCAACGAAGAGCGAACGAGAAGTTGACCGGGCCAGCAACGACATAGGACGCCGGTGTCCAACTCGCACTGCTCCTCCGCGGCAGTGACAACACGGGCGGGTCCAAGGCTACCAAGGTACCACCCGTGCACGAGCCCCCGCCCCCATCCCCATCCGGGGGTGGAGGCGGACGGAGGGCTCGCGATTCAGAGGGCCGTGGAAGGTCGTCGGCTCCACCCAGGCAGCGGCTGGGTGTGGTATCGGTATACTGGCAAGTAAGGATATCCAGGATATTAACAAATGGTTACATGAGCCAGCTGCAAAATTCAAGAAATCCATACAGAAATCCAGAAGAAAATTCAGCTAGGCGCTACGGGCCACCAGAGGCGGGAACCGCCATGACAGCCACCGACCAGGCATCGCCACCAGCCAGCCGCCGCGCCACGCAGTAGGGACGCTCTCCCCATCACAAAATCCCGGGCCACTCCAACAGCGGCACTAGGCCGAATGTGATGTGGAGGCGCCGACAGGAAAGGAGCTTCGAAGAGGTCTCGCAGCAAGGAGTGGAAGTGGGGGGGGGGGGGGGGGGGGGTCAACCCAGAACGGGGCGCCACGGGCGGGTAACCGACGCGGGCCTTCCAGCGCCAAATCCCCCGCCAGCTCGGTGGCGTCCCCTTCCGCCGAACGTAGAACTCCCTCCCCAGCACAACATCCCGGGCCACTCCAATAGCGGCACTAGGCCGAATGTGATGTGGAGGCGCCGACAGGACAGGAAGGGAGAGGGTGCTCAACGAAGAGCGAACGAGAAGTTGACCGGGCCAGCAACGACATAGGACGCCGGTGTCCAACTCGCACTGCTCCTCCGCGGCAGTGACAACACGGGCGGGTCCAAGGCTACCAAGGTACCACCCGTGCACGAGCCCCCGCCCCCATCCCCATCCGGGGGTGGAGGCGGACGGAGGGCTCGCGATTCAGAGGGCCGTGGAAGGTCGTCGGCTCCACCCAGGCAGCGGCTGGGTGTGGTATCGGTATACTGGCAAGTAAGGATATCCAGGATATTAACAAATGGTTACATGAGCCAGCTGCAAAATTCAAGAAATCCATACAGAAATCCAGAAGAAAATTCAGCTAGGCGCTACGGGCCACCAGAGGCGGGAACCGCCATGACAGCCACCGACCAGGCATCGCCACCAGCCAGCCGCCGCGCCACGCAGTAGGGACGCTCTCCCCATCACAAAATCCCGGGCCACTCCAACAGCGGCACTAGGCCGAATGTGATGTGGAGGCGCCGACAGGAAAGGAGCTTCGAAGAGGTCTCGCAGCAAGGAGTGGAAGTGGGGGGGGGGGGGGGGGGGGTCAACCCAGAACGGGGCGCCACGGGCGGGTAACCGACGCGGGCCTTCCAGCGCCAAATCCCCCGCCAGCTCGGTGGCGTCCCCTTCCGCCGAACGTAGAACTCCCTCCCCAGCACAACATCCCGGGCCACTCCAATAGCGGCACTAGGCCGAATGTGATGTGGAGGCGCCGACAGGACAGGAAGGGAGAGGGTGCTCAACGAAGAGCGAACGAGAAGTTGACCGGGCCAGCAACGACATAGGACGCCGGTGTCCAACTCGCACTGCTCCTCCGCGGCAGTGACAACACGGGCGGGTCCAAGGCTACCAAGGTACCACCCGTGCACGAGCCCCCGCCCCCATCCCCATCCGGGGGTGGAGGCGGACGGAGGGCTCGCGATTCAGAGGGCCGTGGAAGGTCGTCGGCTCCACCCAGGCAGCGGCTGGGTGTGGTATCGGTATACTGGCAAGTAAGGATATCCAGGATATTAACAAATGGTTACATGAGCCAGCTGCAAAATTCAAGAAATCCATACAGAAATCCAGAAGAAAATTCAGCTAGGCGCTACGGGCCACCAGAGGCGGGAACCGCCATGACAGCCACCGACCAGGCATCGCCACCAGCCAGCCGCCGCGCCACGCAGTAGGGACGCTCTCCCCATCACAAAATCCCGGGCCACTCCAACAGCGGCACTAGGCCGAATGTGATGTGGAGGCGCCGACATGAAAGGAGCTTCGAAGAGGTCTCGCAGCAAGGAGTGGAAGTGGGGGGGGGGGGGGGGGGGGTCAACCCAGAACGGGGCGCCACGGGCGGGTAACCGACGCGGGCCTTCCAGCGCCAAATCCCCCGCCAGCTCGGTGGCGTCCCCTTCCGCCGAACGTAGAACTCCCTCCCCAGCACAACATCCCGGGCCACTCCAATAGCGGCACTAGGCCGAATGTGATGTGGAGGCGCCGACAGGACAGGAAGGGAGAGGGTGCTCAACGAAGAGCGAACGAGAAGTTGACCGGGCCAGCAACGACATAGGACGCCGGTGTCCAACTCGCACTGCTCCTCCGCGGCAGTGACAACACGGGCGGGTCCAAGGCTACCAAGGTACCACCCGTGCACGAGCCCCCGCCCCCATCCCCATCCGGGGGTGGAGGCGGACGGAGGGCTCGCGATTCAGAGGGCCGTGGAAGGTCGTCGGCTCCACCCAGGCAGCGGCTGGGTGTGGTATCGGTATACTGGCAAGTAAGGATATCCAGGATATTAACAAATGGTTACATGAGCCAGCTGCAAAATTCAAGAAATCCATACAGAAATCCAGAAGAAAATTCAGCTAGGCGCTACGGGCCACCAGAGGCGGGAACCGCCATGACAGCCACCGACCAGGCATCGCCACCAGCCAGCCGCCGCGCCACGCAGTAGGGACGCTCTCCCCATCACAAAATCCCGGGCCACTCCAACAGCGGCACTAGGCCGAATGTGATGTGGAGGCGCCGACATGAAAGGAGCTTCGAAGAGGTCTCGCAGCAAGGAGTGGAAGTGGGGGGGGGGGGGGGGGGGGTCAACCCAGAACGGGGCGCCACGGGCGGGTAACCGACGCGGGCCTTCCAGCGCCAAATCCCCCGCCAGCTCGGTGGCGTCCCCTTCCGCCGAACGTAGAACTCCCTCCCCAGCACAACATCCCGGGCCACTCCAATAGCGGCACTAGGCCGAATGTGATGTGGAGGCGCCGACAGGACAGGAAGGGAGAGGGTGCTCAACGAAGAGCGAACGAGAAGTTGACCGGGCCAGCAACGACATAGGACGCCGGTGTCCAACTCGCACTGCTCCTCCGCGGCAGTGACAACACGGGCGGGTCCAAGGCTACCAAGGTACCACCCGTGCACGAGCCCCCGCCCCCATCCCCATCCGGGGGTGGAGGCGGACGGAGGGCTCGCGATTCAGAGGGCCGTGGAAGGTCGTCGGCTCCACCCAGGCAGCGGCTGGGTGTGGTATCGGTATACTGGCAAGTAAGGATATCCAGGATATTAACAAATGGTTACATGAGCCAGCTGCAAAATTCAAGAAATCCATACAGAAATCCAGAAGAAAATTCAGCTAGGCGCTACGGGCCACCAGAGGCGGGAACCGCCATGACAGCCACCGACCAGGCATCGCCACCAGCCAGCCGCCGCGCCACGCAGTAGGGACGCTCTCCCCATCACAAAATCCCGGGCCACTCCAACAGCGGCACTAGGCCGAATGTGATGTGGAGGCGCCGACATGAAAGGAGCTTCGAAGAGGTCTCGCAGCAAGGAGTGGAAGTGGGGGGGGGGGGGGGGGGGGGGGTCAACCCAGAACGGGGCGCCACGGGCGGGTAACCGACGCGGGCCTTCCAGCGCCAAATCCCCCGCCAGCTCGGTGGCGTCCCCTTCCGCCGAACGTAGAACTCCCTCCCCAGCACAACATCCCGGGCCACTCCAATAGCGGCACTAGGCCGAATGTGATGTGGAGGCGCCGACAGGACAGGAAGGGAGAGGGTGCTCAACGAAGAGCGAACGAGAAGTTGACCGGGCCAGCAACGACATAGGACGCCGGTGTCCAACTCGCACTGCTCCTCCGCGGCAGTGACAACACGGGCGGGTCCAAGGCTACCAAGGTACCACCCGTGCACGAGCCCCCGCCCCCATCCCCATCCGGGGGTGGAGGCGGACGGAGGGCTCGCGATTCAGAGGGCCGTGGAAGGTCGTCGGCTCCACCCAGGCAGCGGCTGGGTGTGGTATCGGTATACTGGCAAGTAAGGATATCCAGGATATTAACAAATGGTTACATGAGCCAGCTGCAAAATTCAAGAAATCCATACAGAAATCCAGAAGAAAATTCAGCTAGGCGCTACGGGCCACCAGAGGCGGGAACCGCCATGACAGCCACCGACCAGGCATCGCCACCAGCCAGCCGCCGCGCCACGCAGTAGGGACGCTCTCCCCATCACAAAATCCCGGGCCACTCCAACAGCGGCACTAGGCCGAATGTGATGTGGAGGCGCCGACAGGAAAGGAGCTTCGAAGAGGTCTCGCAGCAAGGAGTGGAAGTGGGGGGGGGGGGGGGGGGGGTCAACCCAGAACGGGGCGCCACGGGCGGGTAACCGACGCGGGCCTTCCAGCGCCAAATCCCCCGCCAGCTCGGTGGCGTCCCCTTCCGCCGAACGTAGAACTCCCTCCCCAGCACAACATCCCGGGCCACTCCAATAGCGGCACTAGGCCGAATGTGATGTGGAGGCGCCGACAGGACAGGGAGGGAGAGGGTGCTCAACGAAGAGCGAACGAGAAGTTGACCGGGCCAGCAACGACATAGGACGCCGGTGTCCAACTCGCACTGCTCCTCCGCGGCAGTGACAACACGGGCGGGTCCAAGGCTACCAAGGTACCACCCGTGCACGAGCCCCCGCCCCCATCCCCATCCGGGGGTGGAGGCGGACGGAGGGCTCGCGATTCAGAGGGCCGTGGAAGGTCGTCGGCTCCACCCAGGCAGCGGCTGGGTGTGGTATCGGTATACTGGCAAGTAAGGATATCCAGGATATTAACAAATGGTTACATGAGCCAGCTGCAAAATTCAAGAAATCCATACAGAAATCCAGAAGAAAATTCAGCTAGGCGCTACGGGCCACCAGAGGCGGGAACCGCCATGACAGCCACCGACCAGGCATCGCCACCAGCCAGCCGCCGCGCCACGCAGTAGGGACGCTCTCCCCATCACAAAATCCCGGGCCACTCCAACAGCGGCACTAGGCCGAATGTGATGTGGAGGCGCCGACAGGAAAGGAGCTTCGAAGAGGTCTCGCAGCAAGGAGTGGAAGTGGGGGGGGGGGGGGGGGGGTCAACCCAGAACGGGGCGCCACGGGCGGGTAACCGACGCGGGCCTTCCAGCGCCAAATCCCCCGCCAGCTCGGTGGCGTCCCCTTCCGCCGAACGTAGAACTCCCTCCCCAGCACAACATCCCGGGCCACTCCAATAGCGGCACTAGGCCGAATGTGATGTGGAGGCGCCGACAGGACAGGGAGGGAGAGGGTGCTCAACGAAGAGCGAACGAGAAGTTGACCGGGCCAGCAACGACATAGGACGCCGGTGTCCAACTCGCACTGCTCCTCCGCGGCAGTGACAACACGGGCGGGTCCAAGGCTACCAAGGTACCACCCGTGCACGAGCCCCCGCCCCCATCCCCATCCGGGGGTGGAGGCGGACGGAGGGCTCGCGATTCAGAGGGCCGTGGAAGGTCGTCGGCTCCACCCAGGCAGCGGCTGGGTGTGGTATCGGTATACTGGCAAGTAAGGATATCCAGGATATTAACAAATGGTTACATGAGCCAGCTGCAAAATTCAAGAAATCCATACAGAAATCCAGAAGAAAATTCAGCTAGGCGCTACGGGCCACCAGAGGCGGGAACCGCCATGACAGCCACCGACCAGGCATCGCCACCAGCCAGCCGCCGCGCCACGCAGTAGGGACGCTCTCCCCATCACAAAATCCCGGGCCACTCCAACAGCGGCACTAGGCCGAATGTGATGTGGAGGCGCCGACAGGAAAGGAGCTTCGAAGAGGTCTCGCAGCAAGGAGTGGAAGTGGGGGGGGGGGGGGGGGGTCAACCCAGAACGGGGCGCCACGGGCGGGTAACCGACGCGGGCCTTCCAGCGCCAAATCCCCCGCCAGCTCGGTGGCGTCCCCTTCCGCCGAACGTAGAACTCCCTCCCCAGCACAACATCCCGGGCCACTCCAATAGCGGCACTAGGCCGAATGTGATGTGGAGGCGCCGACAGGACAGGGAGGGAGAGGGTGCTCAACGAAGAGCGAACGAGAAGTTGACCGGGCCAGCAACGACATAGGACGCCGGTGTCCAACTCGCACTGCTCCTCCGCGGCAGTGACAACACGGGCGGGTCCAAGGCTACCAAGGTACCACCCGTGCACGAGCCCCCGCCCCCATCCCCATCCGGGGGTGGAGGCGGACGGAGGGCTCGCGATTCAGAGGGCCGTGGAAGGTCGTCGGCTCCACCCAGGCAGCGGCTGGGTGTGGTATCGGTATACTGGCAAGTAAGGATATCCAGGATATTAACAAATGGTTACATGAGCCAGCTGCAAAATTCAAGAAATCCATACAGAAATCCAGAAGAAAATTCAGCTAGGCGCTACGGGCCACCAGAGGCGGGAACCGCCATGACAGCCACCGACCAGGCATCGCCACCAGCCAGCCGCCGCGCCACGCAGTAGGGACGCTCTCCCCATCACAAAATCCCGGGCCACTCCAACAGCGGCACTAGGCCGAATGTGATGTGGAGGCGCCGACAGGAAAGGAGCTTCGAAGAGGTCTCGCAGCAAGGAGTGGAAGTGGGGGGGGGGGGGGGGGGGTCAACCCAGAACGGGGCGCCACGGGCGGGTAACCGACGCGGGCCTTCCAGCGCCAAATCCCCCGCCAGCTCGGTGGCGTCCCCTTCCGCCGAACGTAGAACTCCCTCCCCAGCACAACATCCCGGGCCACTCCAATAGCGGCACTAGGCCGAATGTGATGTGGAGGCGCCGACAGGACAGGGAGGGAGAGGGTGCTCAACGAAGAGCGAACGAGAAGTTGACCGGGCCAGCAACGACATAGGACGCCGGTGTCCAACTCGCACTGCTCCTCCGCGGCAGTGACAACACGGGCGGGTCCAAGGCTACCAAGGTACCACCCGTGCACGAGCCCCCGCCCCCATCCCCATCCGGGGGTGGAGGCGGACGGAGGGCTCGCGATTCAGAGGGCCGTGGAAGGTCGTCGGCTCCACCCAGGCAGCGGCTGGGTGTGGTATCGGTATACTGGCAAGTAAGGATATCCAGGATATTAACAAATGGTTACATGAGCCAGCTGCAAAATTCAAGAAATCCATACAGAAATCCAGAAGAAAATTCAGCTAGGCGCTACGGGCCACCAGAGGCGGGAACCGCCATGACAGCCACCGACCAGGCATCGCCACCAGCCAGCCGCCGCGCCACGCAGTAGGGACGCTCTCCCCATCACAAAATCCCGGGCCACTCCAACAGCGGCACTAGGCCGAATGTGATGTGGAGGCGCCGACAGGAAAGGAGCTTCGAAGTAGAGGTATCGCAGCAAGGACGGAGCGGAAGTGGGGGGGGGGGGGGGGGGGGGGAGTCCAACCCAGAACGGGACGCCACGGGCGTGCAACAAACGCAAGCCACCCAACGCCAAATCCGCCGCCAGCTCGGCCGCGTCCTTTTCCGCCAAACGTAGAACGCATTCCCCAGCACAACATCCCGGGCCTCTCCAATAGCGCCGCTAAGCCGAATGTGATGTGGAGGCGCCAACTGGACAGGAAGAAAGAAAGTGCTCAACGAGTAGGGAATGGAGAGCCGACAGGGCCAGCAACAACGTAAGATGCCAACGTCCAGCGCGCGTTGTTCCGCCCAGCGCCAGATCCGCCGCCACCTCGGTCGCTTCCCCCTCCGCCGAACGTAGAACTCCCTTCCCAACACAACATCCCGGGCCACTCCAATAGCGGCACTAGGCCGAATGTGATGTGGAGGCGCCGACACGACAGGAAGGGAGAGGGTGCTCAAAGAACAGCGAACGGGGACTTGACCGGACCAGCAACGACGTAAGACGCTTGTGTCCAACGAGCGTTGTTCCTCCCGGCGCCAGATGCGCTTGCTCGGTCGCGTCCCCTGCCTTCCGCCGAACGTGTAACTTCCTTCCCAACACAACATCTATCCCGGGCCACTCCAATAGCGGCACTAGGCCGAATGTGATGTGGAGGCGCCGACATGACAGGAAGGGAGAGGGTGATCAAAGAGCAACGAACGGGGACTTGACCGGACCAGCAACGACGTGAGACGCCGGTGTCTAGCTCACACTGCTCCTCCGCGGCAGTGGCAGCACGGGCGGGGCCAAGGCTACCAAGGTGCCGCCCGTGCACGATCCCCGCCCCCATCCCCAGCCGGGGGTGGAGGCGGAGGAAGGGCCCGCGATTCCGAGGGCCGAGGACGGTCGTCGGGCCCGCCCAGGCGATGGGCGGGTGCGTAATCTGCAGGATATTAACAAATGGATTCTGATAGTACTACTCATAGGATTAATGTGGAAGTGCATCTGCCACTTCCGCGGTAGTAGATATTTAAAACATCAGGTGGGGCCGGGCCAGCCCCAGGCCAGCCCGCGGAGGGCGGCCCTGAGAAAGTTTCAAACTGGTACTGGTACTGGTATGAATTACAAAAAAGCCAGTAACTAATCCAAATCCACCACTAAAAGCGGAACTGGACGGTACCCGTCATTTTTTTCGTGGCATTTATCCCCCAGCGGGAGTAGTAAGCCCGCGCTTTTTTTTCGAACCCGTACGCTGCCGTACGGTACCCGTGAGTGGGTTTGGTTACACGGCCTAGGGTCGGGCGAAGGCAAAGTACTAATAAAACGGTACCCGTTCTGTCCCGGACCGGCGACTGCGGGCGGGGCGGGGGGGGGGGGGGGGGGGGGGGCGACGAATACCTGTATTGCTCGCGTCGTACACCGACAGTAGCAGGACGCGCAGGTTCACGAATACGAGTATGGAGGTACATGGCGGAGGTATGAGTACGGGCGGTGGTAGCGCGCCGCGACGCCGACACGACTACGACGATGACCCAGCCTGTGCCCGAACCTCTCTCCCCCGTGCGGCGGCCGGCGGTGGCTGTTGTGAACCACCAGCTGCCGGCGGTAGCGCCCGCCGCAGCGCCTGCCCCAGCGCGCCGCCCCGCCCCAGCTCCGCGCATACGCCCAAGCCGGCGAGCGTCCGAGACCGTCCATATCTCGCCCTCACAACAGCGCCGGGCCAGTCCTCACCGCCCCACCTGCGCGACCCAGCGGACCCATTTTATATACCGTGACCGAGTGAGTGGCCGAGACAGCCCGCGGTGATATGTGCGCGAGGCGGTGCCGAAGTTAGACAACTAGAATCTGCCCGTCTATCAGCTACTGCCTGATCCGCCACTGCAATATAGAAGCCGGGCAGGCAACCCGTTTGGTCCCTGACCCTCTCTTCCCCGACCCGGACGACATACTCCGACGACAACCTGTCCCACCCCCACCCCAGCAGCCCAGCACCCACCTCAGTAACGCGACCGCCCCGTCCGACTGCATTCCGCCTTCCTCCCCCGGGATCCCCCCGTCCAACATATCTGCTAGTAGTGGCTCGCGCTCCGCAAGTGGCGGCCAGCTCCCGTCCTGTATGCGGCGACTGCAGGCGGGTCTCTGGAAGGCTGTGCGACACGGGGGAAGGGAGGAGAGAAGGGGGGGGGGGGGGGGGGGGCGTGTATTATGTTGGCTTGCCCCTCACCGAATTTCTGTCCCCTGATCGCCGCGTCCTCAGGTAGCGCTGAAGCATGGCAGAGGCGCAGGAGCCAATGCCAGTGGACTCCGCTGCGGCGGAAGCAGCCAAGGCGGAAGCCAACATCGCCTTCAAAGGTCGCCCCCTCCCCCCCCCCCCCCAGGCCGCCCCCTTCCCCCTCCAACCGTTCATCATCAACCCCTTCGACCCCGGCTGACGGCACAACGCCCCGCCCCGCCCACCTCCTGCGCGCAGAGCACCACTTCCCGCAGGCAGTGGTCGGCTACACGCGCGCCATCGACCTGGACCCATCCAATGCGGTGTACTACTCCAACCGCGCCTTTGCGCACATCAAGCTGGAGAACTTCGGCAGCGCCATCGCGGACGCCACCAAGAGCCTGGAGCTGGACCCCACCTACGTCAAGGTGCGCCCCGGCGCCAACTCTTGTCCCCCCCCCCTCCCCCCGACCCCTCTCTCTTCCCCCGCATCGACTGCTTGGCATGTGTCCTAACATCCTGACCGCTCCCCCTTTCTCATTGCACTATTCCCCACTAGGCATACTACCGCCGAGGCGACGCGCAATTTGCGCTGGGCCACTTCAAGGACAGTTTATCTGACTTCAAGAAGGCAAGCGCGCCCACCCGTCAACATGCGCATGGCCACCTACGCCCTGACAACATGGCACGCGCGGCAGGCAAGTTGTCTCAAAGGGGGGACAGGTTTGGGGAGCGACGGGTTGGTGGCTGCCTGAGGATGGCAGCTGGCTGTGGCAGGCGGCGCGCGTGTCTCCGCG